>JBAMHZ010315540.1:0-12949 GCA_037177395.1 Alpinia galanga | reverse complement strand
TCTCTTGCTTGATCCTTTGAATGCTAGGATCTTTATCTTTCTTTGCTAGTATATCATCAAACAGTGCAGGTGCTATTATCAAGGTAGAAAGCTGTCCCGAAATAAACTCAACCTCAAAGTTCATCATCTACTTTGTTATCCTTTCTAGGATGGTAGCAGATTTCACAATCATAGTCTTTAACCAGCTCAAGCCATCTATGCTATCTCATATTTAGATCCTCTGAGTGAAGAAATACTTTAGACTTTGGTGATCTGTATAAATCTTGCATTGTGCTCCATATAGATAATATCTCCAAATTTTGAAAGAGAAAACCACTGCTACCAACTCAAGATCATGAGTGGGATAATTCTTTTCATAATCCTTGAGTTGTCTTGATGCGTTGGCAATGACTTTACCCTTCTGCATAAGCACAGCTGCAAGTCCCACTTTTTATGCATCACTTACATATCGAAATCTTCATTACTCTATGGAAGAGTAAGAATTGGAGCACTTGTTAGTCTCTTCTTTAGTTCAAGTAGACTCTTCTCACAATCCTTAGTCCATTCAAACTTTTTATTCTTTCTGGTAAGCACTGTCAATGGTGAAGCTATCTTTGAAAAGTCTTCTATAAATTTCGGTAGTACCCGGCTAGTCCAAGGAAACTTCTGATTACTGGTATTCTTTGGTCTACTCTAGTTATTAATAGTTTCTATCTTTATTGGGTCTACCATAGCTCCATCTTTTGAAATTGGATTAGTACTAGGTATAACTTTAATCTCAAACTCTATTTCTCTTTCTGGAGCTAACCCTGGCAACTCCTCAGGGAATACCTCTGGGTAGTCACATACAACTCGAACTTCTTCGAGCTTTTGGCCCCCTTCTTGCTTCGTATCAACTACATGTGCTAGATACCCAGTGCATCCTCCAACTAGCATCCTCTGAGCTTTCATGGTAGATAAGAATTTCTTAGTTCTTTTCTTTGATTCTCAGATAAATTCAAACTTAGTCTCTGCCTCGGGTTGGAAGACGACCCTCCACTTACGACACTCAATGGAAGCACCGTACTTGCTCAGGAAGTTAATTCCTAAGATAACATCATAGTCGGGCATGTCCAGTATGATTAGATCAATATAAAGCTCTCTCTCTGAGATCCTAACTAGCACAGCGCATAACCAATGCATAGATGTCATTACTTCTCCCGAGGGTAGCGTCGCTAGAAACTTAATATCTAGGACTTCCGGAGACATATTTATCTTCTTGGTAAATACGCCATTATTTGTACTACTAGCTAGTCATTGTCTAACTTACATGAATCAGTGTAGCATTTATTCACTAAACCATGCTGTACAATGTTAACTGATAACAAAAAACTCTACTAAGAATGTTACACATAACAACATTCTTACAACTCATAACTGAAAGGAAAAACAACTAAATAATTCCTAACAAGTTAGATAAGTGATTGCTACACCTACTAGGATAAGCCCTAGTGCAATAGCAATTCATACACGCCTTATCTTCTTAGGCTGAACTAGGGTATGGTCGGGACACTCTCCGGATGATGTCAGGATACAGAGTCTTGTAGAGATCCCACAGAAAAACTCTCTAGTTCTTCTGGATCCTCTTCATACTCTGCATACTGAATCAGCTTTGTGCACAACTGTGTATATGTAACACACCCCTCATAGCGTCCCCATATACAATGTGCCTCATCCATCAGTTTTTTGGGTAGTGAACGAACCAGCGCCCAAATACGGTAGTTGTCCATGATTGGAAACTCCTGTATCTCGAGCTTCCAAAACAGTCTGTCTAGCCTCCCAATGTGTCCTACGACTCCATGATAGGGATTATACTCTATTTCCTGGATAGACTCCCTAAACCTGTTTCGCATCACATCGCGACGGGTCATCGTAGTAATCGTCCGTGCCATCTGAAAAATTGAAATAGATGTCAGTACAAAACCGACTAGCCGTACGTAATCGGCTACATTCAATTTATACAGGCATGGAACCAACACATTAAATCAAGAAAAACTTAATCTTCTTGATTCTTAGGAGCTTCAGTTGACCAATCCATAGATTAGTCAATTGACACTTCCATTTGGTCCATCTTCTATCTTTGATCTCTATGGGTCCATCTTCTAGCCATTGCTTTTCTTCATACATGGCAATTAAGACTCATATAAGACTACCACCATGATCTTTGTTCACTATATAAACATCTCTAGGTCACATAACAGAGGAGGCCATTCAATTCTATACACGGCACAACATAGAAAAAAGGAGGAGAGGGAGGTCTCTTGGGCGAAACTTCTTGGCGAGGACACTACGTTTGCTGAAGCTTTGCTCGCCTGAAGCTACTGATGCTTTCCTTTTTTTGCCACATTCCGTTGCTCCTTTTGTGTAGATTCAGCCGTGAAGCAGTCCAACATCATTGATCGGGTTTTCACCTTGAAGTCCTCGCACGACCAGACTGGATCTCCACTTGACACAAGGGAGCACTAAAGGGTGGATAAGGAAAAGATCTGATCGTGGAGCCTAGCTGGTCAAAGTCTGCAATTCTAGAGGAAGTCCAATCAAATTCAGTAAAAAAAAAAACCGATTATGTACAGGAGTTTCTTGCACCCACAAATAACTCCGGTAGACAAATGTAACCGATTATGTATATAAAAGGAAATATATGAATCTATGATATTTACTTTTTTGGGTTTAATTCCAGGATGGAAGGGAGGACGTTGAAGAGCCCTCGGGAAAGGAAACGCTCCTCGGCTTTCTCCCCTTTTTCTCTGCCTTGAAATCGATCGCTGAGACGCGCTGCAGTTGAATTCGCTTGTGATTTATTTGCTTTCTTTTCCATTTCTCCGTCTATCCGATGCGTCTCGCCGACGGGGGATTCCTTTTCTCTCTTCTGGTCCTCATCTTAGGTGCCCGGGGCCTCGAAGCTGTCCGGTCCGTCGGCGAGGGCGCCGATCTCCCTGATGCCGCCGTCGACCTCAACGTCTCCGATTTCGAGAGCGTGCTGAGGGAATCGCCGGCCAGCTTCGCCGTCGTCGAGTTCTTCGCTCACTGGTAGGTACCGCCGTTCCTTCCTTTTGTCACTTCGTTCCCTCCTCTTGATCCGAAAGTTATGGAATTTAGATCGCTTCGATCGTTGAGGATTTTAAGGAAAGAAAAAGGAGTGGAATTGTTTCGCCGTGAAATTGTTTGAGCTATGGATACTTCTTTTGGTTAAGACTCGTTTTTTATGATACTGATGTTTGCATATTCGCGCATTCGATTTGGTTCGCTTACTAACCGGTCTATAAACTATTTGGAAATTTTTGCGCATCTTCCTTTTCCTGACATGGTCGTTCCACTGATGGAGCCAGTTGGATTTGATCCATGCTTTTATAGGCGCGCAATCAGAACCTGTAGTAGTTACTGCTTAGTCGAGCATTTGAACCACAACCTGATAGGCGCACAACTACAAGGAATTTAATAATGGGTCAATGCTTTTGGAAATTTATAGTTGGTTTGTCTTTATGCAAAACGCGTTGTTCTTATGGAGTTATTAGACCCCCCAAAAAAAGTTTTCTTAGTGTTATGAAGAAAGTTTTATCTGTGTTTTTGTCATAGAACAGATAGAGCATAAATGTGAAGGAGATAGAGAAACATAAGGATTAAGATCCCGTGATTCCTTCACATTGTTTCTCAAGGGGAAAGAAAATGAAAAACTTTTATACCTATTGTTTCTTTAGAGAGATCGTAGAGGAGGAAGGATCATTGTTAATCATTTTACCTTCACTGCTTCATTGTAATTTGAAAGAAAAAAAAACTACTGGTGCCCTATTGAAACATGAAAGAAAAAGACCTGCAAGCAGACTGTCCAAATGGCCTAGATATGCCCCCATAACCACCAAGACATGTTCATTGTCAATTCTTGTAGAGGCTAGTGATGCCAGGAGCTATCCAATTTGTCAATTACAGATGTTGCATGGTGGCACAATCAATGTTCGACATACGGCATATGTAGAGACTGCCAATTCAAGACAGATTTCCTTTGTGGTCCGATCATGCCTTTTCACTAACTTCAGACATCATAATCGATAGGATGAGCTACTGTTGATTCCCTCCCTGCTACCCATAGCTATTAATTTTGATGCCCTAGCTAGCCAGTGCTTCAGTGGAATGAAGATCATCAAGATTCTCCAAACATCATACCTTAGTTCATTTTCTGACCAATTAAAATTTGCTTATTGTATCCAAATTGTATCACATGCTGACAGAATCCTTTTACACCATTTGAAAGGTAAGGTCAAACCCATCTATTTTAACATCATGTCTAGCGTGTTTTTTCCTTGTTGCAGAGAAAGGAAAGGGTTATCCCCACAAGTGATGGAGGGTTAGATTTGATTTCTGAACCTTGTGCAGCACAATTAAGACCCAAAGCTGCTTGGCACTATACCTCATTCCTAACTAATAAAATATACTTCAGAATTGATTTTACTACAATAACCTGAAACTCTTGTCGCACTAGAATGAATCAATATTCTTACAAATGATTACCAAGGAATTCATCCAAAATATCCAACACAAATAACCTATATCTTCTAAGGGGTGATAATGTAAAAATTAAGAGCACCAAAATCATTTGAAGATAAGAAGCAATTCAAAATTTTGGACATCATAAAATTTAATTTATTGAAGGAGAGCTTTGGTGTAACGGTAAAGTTATTCTCATATGACCTAGAGGTCATGGGTTCGAATCATAGAATTAGCCTCTTGCAAAGCAAAGTAAGGTTTTGCACTTTTTATAAAATTCAATTTATTGTGTATCATCCCCAGAAACTTCGTCTTATTGATCTCATATATTAAAAGTTGACCTATATATAAAACTTGCAAGACAGATGATTGTGCTTTCTGTGTTAATTTTATTGCTAGATTTAATGATTGAGGAATCTTTCTCTTCACTTTTTCATCATATGAACTTCTTGTTTTGTTATTTGTATGTATGGACTTCATCCATATTCCTTAAATATATTATAAACTGGGAATTTGGGATCTTGATACATGTTATCCAACATCATAATTGAGTACTTGAAAGAATATTTTAATCAGTCAATTATGTCACACTTTATGATCATTCAATCGTATCTATATCATTGTGTGTAAAAAACATCAGGGGTATATGAGAGTCCAATACATAAAACATTGTCTTAAATTGTTTGGTCTGAAAATTCAAGCTGTTGATCTTCGACCTGAATATCTTAAAGATGTCTTTGAAGGTTGAACTTCTGGAGTGATTCATCTTTAGATACATTTTACAATGTCTGTTTGACTTTTTCTTGTAGAGTCAATGAGTAATGATAAATTCAAGCAAGTTAATCAAAAGGCTGTCTTTTTTTTTATTCTAATCCATTTAAGTCGCGTGCTCTTCACCAGATCCCTAGTCTGAATATATTGCTGACATTCGAAGAAAATATTATCTGCAAGATGTGCCACTTGATCCTTTCTTGTATTCTGACAGCAGTGTATCTGCTGTTTCTGGTGATGTGAAATCGAGATGAACAATTAGAGCAGTGCTTCTTTGTTTCTGTATTACCTTAATTTGATTGGTTTGATGGCCCATTTTTGAGATTAAATAGACTGTTTTTCTTAAATTGATCTTGGATGGATGATACACTGGGTGCTTCTTGTCTTATATTTATCTTTAGTTCATAGCTGATATAGGCTAGTAAGTTTTTTTATTCCTTTTAAGTTTGGTTGTTTGACATGCCTTAGTTTAATCCTTTTTTTTTATTAAACAGGTGTCCTGCATGCAGAAACTATAAGGTATATGAAGTTCTAGCTCCCTGCTTTTCTTTTTCATAAACTTCAAAAATACTTTAACCATAATCATGCAGCCTCATTATGAGAAAGTTGCAAGGATGTTCAATGGGCCTGATGCTGTGCATCCTGGAATTGTTCTGATGGCACGGGTTGATTGTGCGATGAAGGTAATTTTTTCTCCTGCTTTGAAATAACTTTTTTGATTCCTTTTTTAGCACAGAATATTCTAGTCCTTGGAAGCTGGAAATGCAGTATCTGTAGTTGCCAGAATTTCAGCACTAAATGGTAGGGTTCTGGTATTATGCCTTATCGATACTTGGCACGCTTCAAAGCATGTTGAGATTCAAGATCAAATCAAATGAATCTGAATCTTGCAATCACTTTCCACCTGTCTTGTTTACCATCAAATATAAGCCAATAGCAATTAGAAAGTCAATTGATTAAAATTTTGAAGCATTTGTTGCGGAAACATAACAAGCATCTCAATTATTAAGACCGAACAAATTATTGTGCATCGGGTAAAAGTATTGTTTCTTATAATATTCTAGTGAGGACAACCTCATAAAATTCAAAAAATACATGATGTGGTACATCTAGTATTATAAATAGTTTCTTCACATATCCATAAATATATCTTGGTTGATCACTAGAACTTGGACTTAGACTAACACAACTTGAATTGGAACAAGCAAAATATACATGATATTGCTACATGTTTGTTAACTGATCAACACTTAAGATGCTAATTTTCATCTAAATTTTGATTATTTAGTCTCTACCTCTTGTTTTACTATTTCTCTTCTTTAAATTCTTGGATGTAGTGGTCAGGCCAAAAATTATTTTAGTGGGTACAAATAGATTTTAATTGATACCCATGAATTTTATATGATTGAAAATCAATTTTCTAAGTACTGTAAACTGAGATCCAAACTTATAAAAGCCAAGAACTAGTCAAATCTGACTGATCTAGATTGTCCTAATTTTCAATTTTCCTATGATTACTTTATCGAGTGAATTTCATGGATTGATGGAACCATGAAAACTGTGCCCAAGTTTATACAGTAATTCTGAGTATAACACTTTTGGATTTTATGGCATGTTGTAAAAATTTAAGTAACTACACAAACAATGAAAAATAATTAAAAGAAAATTGAAAGTTAATTATCAGGAGAAATTTTTCCAAACTGTAGTTATGAAACTCGAAAGTGAAAAAGATATGTATATATATCCCAAATATTTTCAACTTGATTTCATCCTTTGAAATATTTATAACTTAAATTATATGTTATAGATCATTGACTTGTAACATAGTGTCAAATATGTGGATTTAGTAAATTTGGAATTTTGTTTTCCATTGTTTTAGAAAGCTACCATGTATACAATCCCCTAGGCATTCACAATAGGGGGACAGCATTGCATGTAGCATATGTAGTCTTCTAAATGTGAGTTGGCTTCGACATGTGGACCAAGAGGTCTATGCGTCCACATATGTAGCATTTTTGGCATTCTATGCACAGTCAATATGGCCCTATATACAGCACATATGGTTGCTTAATCAGACATCTAAGAAATTGAAATTGTTATCCCATCCCATTTGGATTGAACCAAATAAAATAAAGATGATATTTTTCCTAAGGATTAATTCTGGTTATTGTGACTCAGTCTTATAAAGTAAGATTTTGGTGTGGTAACCTCTGAGTGTGTATATGCATATAATGTTTCTGCATTGTATGGTGGCACATATTTGTTTTAGTTGTTTATATGGAATTATTGATTGGATAGCATGATAAGTATACTTTTTAATATATATGTCTTTTTATTGTTTAAGTAGCATAATGCTGTGTAATACTTATCTCGCTTTAGCTACTTCACCTCATGTCTTATAGATGGTGTCATAGTAAGTCATTTTGGAGCTGGTATTTGAAATAAGCAAAATGGTGCAGAAGGTAGAGGACCTCTAATGCATAGTTCAAAATATAAATGCAAAGAAATAGAAGAATTAGCTAATATGAGATGATTTTTAATAGTAAATTTTGATGGATCCTACTGTGCAAGCAAGGATTTTCTGAAGTAAGCCTTGAGTCAGTTGCCTATATTGCCCATCGCTAAAAATTCTAAAGTCCAACATCAGAGCCATGAAATAGGGTCTTTATTTCAATTGTTCACTCGATATAATTATTATTGCTGCTTCTTGTCTGTTTAATAACTGCACTTTGAGGATTCTAGTCAGTCGTCCCTTTTTCATACTTTCTCTTTGACAGCACAGATAAATACGAATCTTTGTGATAGATTTTCAGTTGGTTTCTATCCCATGCTATTATGGGGTCCTCCCGCTAAATTTGTGTCTGGTAGATGGGTGCCTAAACAAGAAAATGGTGATTTACAATTGATTGATGATGGAAAGACAGCAGATCGGTTACTCAATTGGATAAACAAAAATCTTGGCAGGCAAGTTGTCATTATTTGGTTTAGTTTTTGTGTTGCCAGTTATTATCGTTGTATTCGATCAATGTGCTTGTGCATGAAACTAGTTTTGGTGACTTTCATTATGAACTTCTGAGAATTTATCCTTAGCTTTTACCTGCACTTTCAGTTTTTGGATACAGGTACAACTTGTTGAAACTTTACTAATCTACCAAGGTAGCTGCTTCTTTGTGAAGGAGCATTTCACTGATTCTGATTGTGTATTAAGAATTTTTTAGTCCTATTTAAACTCAAGTAGCAGGTCATGTATCCCATTAATAGGCAGATATATCTTGGGAATCAATTAGTGGTCATAAATTAACATAGATGTCACATATCTCTTTAGCATTGTTAGCGATTACACCTGTTTCATAATTCGGATTTTAGATGATGGAAGTTTAATGTGTCTTGGTGCTTGATTAATCATCTCAGGTTCTTCGCTTACTGCAATGACAAATTTGGATATATTTTCCTAAATGGTTTATGCTTGTCCAGTAAAAGACTTAAATTCGAACTTTGCCACACAGGTGTTCAGGAGTTATCTAGCATGTAAAAAAGTTATAGGGCCTCATTGGTTTCCTTGCCAACTTGATGGAAGATAATTAATTAAGGTGCAATAAATCAATGATGGATAAGACAATTAACTTCCTAATTTATACAAATAAAGCATTTAGGGATACACTCAGATATGTTAGGGTAATTAGTTGATAATGCCATCAATTAGAGTGCTGCATATAGAGATCCACTGGTTGGCTTGGAGGTTAGCCTTTTCTAGGGGAAAAAAAGTGAAGTGCCTAACACTTGTTTACCTTTAGTCTTTATGTTGCCTGTTCACGTTTATAAAGGTGGCATTTCTGCAATCTTAGATAAGTCAAACCGCCTATCTATAAGTGAGGTTCCTGGTATCTGTTGGTTCACATTTAAATTCTTTCACAAGGAATGGTGAAATGCCATTAAGATTGCGAATCACAACATTTCAAATATGAGCCACTCGGTTGGGTTCTCTTCAATAAAAAAAAAAAGGAAAAAAGAAGACGGTCACTTCTTATTAATCAAGATTCTAACTGTTTCTTTTTTTAGTTTGGTACTTTGGTTTTTCTGTTTTTCTCTTTCTCTATTCCAGAAAAGAAAGTAAAGACAGTTTTCATCATCTTTTGACACCATCGAAAAGAAGTTTGTTCTTTCCCAAAAAATAAAAAGGGCAACCTGGTGCACGAAGTTTCTGTCATGCGGGGTCCCAGGAAAGGATCCATTGTACACCGCCTTACCCTGTTTTTTTGCAATAAGTTGTTTCTATGATTTGAACCTGTCACCTTTAGGTCACAAAGTAACAACTTTCCGTTACCCAAAAAATAAGAAGATTTTTTTTTAATCTGTCAGAAAATTAAGATTCAAAAATTGAAAACAAATTGAAAATGAAAACCCAAAACTCCTTTTGTCTCACTCTTAGTTAATGTGATAATATCATTATTTACTTGCCCTGGGATTACTAGAAAAATTGTAGTCATCTTACTGCTGGTGGTACTTCTGTTCTGTGCAGCTCATTCAACTTCGATGATGCCAGATATGAAAATGAACATACATTATCTAAGAATGTCTCAGATCTTGAACAGGTCTTTACATCTCATTTACACTAGATTATTATGTTAACCATCATTATTTGTCCTTGATACTTGCATTATTTCCTATTAAAACTTCCTATTTTGACAGATAGCTCGTGCTATTTATGACATCGAAGAAGCTACAGCGTTAGCTATTGACATAATTATAGAACACAAGGTCGAGCATATTTCTTGCCTGCATTTGGAATCATTTCAAGTAAAAACTTTCAAAAGTGATACATTCATGTATGCATCGTGCAGATGATCAAGCCAAGTACTCGAGCACCATTTATAAAATTTCTCCAGCTTTTGGTGGCACATCACCCTTCAAAAAGGTTAAAAACTCAACAATTCGTAAATGGAAGATATTTACTAGTTTCCTAAGTATTATAATTGACTTGCTTTAGGTGTCGAAGAGGAATTGCTGACCTACTTGTAAGCTTTGATGATCTGTTGCCTTCAGATCCATTTTCAGAAAATACTCCTATACTGCAAGAATATGACATTTTTAAATCTTATTCAATCTGCGGCAAGGAAGTTCCTCGTCGATATTGGGTGGGAAAATTGTTAGTTTCTGGATAGGTACAGTATAGTTAGACGATTCCCTCTCTCTAATCTCTGTACATTTGAGCAGATATTTTGTCGTGGGAGCAAAGATGATTCAAGAGGCTTCAGGTAGAAACTTCCTACTTATCCTTTTGCTAACATACCCCTTATTTTAATCGATAGTCAGTCATTTCTGTGCTTAATGGGTACGTAGAACCTTTTTATGTGATGGATGGAGATTGCACCATTTTAGTCAGTAAATTTTATTTTTGCTATAAACAAAGATTAGGTATTAGAAAATCCAGAATGTCGATGCCAGAACTGTATATTAGCAAATTCTGTGCATCTTCAAGGTTAAGTTTACTTTGATGGAAAGATAGAAAGGGAGGGGAGGAAGAGGGAGTTGGAAAGGAACACAAACTGGAAAAATAAAAATTTGCACAAACATAAATCACTGGTTTACATTTTGTGCTACTTTTTCCCTCCCTCGCAGCTTTCCTATACTTACATTTTGTGTAATACCGCTATTAGCGACACTTCTTCGCAAGCACTTGTGTCAATTTATTATCTTCCCTTGGCATTCTTGAGCCAGTGGTTTGAAATTAAGCTAAAATGCTTGTTTACTTCACATTAGAAGCAGACCTAGTGTGTGCTAAACACTTGCAGCACCAGTGGGAGCGAACCCCAACTTATGCAAGGTTTTGCTTTGTCACTTAATATGCCTAGCTAATCATGTTGCTAATGGAATGAATAGATTATTTATAGACATAAATCCAAATTGTTTTCTGACAATTATTTGGGCTACAATTGTCTTTGAGATAGATCAAACAAACCAAGGCAGTGACATTTTACTTGCATTTTTCAATCATGTTGTAACAGCTGCGGCCTGTGGGTTCTATTCCACTCCCTGTCTGTTCGAGTTGCTGATGGAGAGAGCCAATTGGTCTTCACTGCAATCCGCGACTTCATCAAGAACTTCTTTGTTTGCGACGACTGCCGTAGGCATTTCGACGAAATGTCTTCACGGTACTAAAGATTCACGTGTTTTTTCTTCGCATCTTGCTAAACTACATCTGACACGAGACAATTTGCAGTGTTCAGGCACCATTCAACACGACTCGAGGCCTCAGTATTTGGCTGTGGAGAGCTCATAACGAAGTTAACGAGAGACTCATGAAGGTGGAAAAGGACATGGGCACAAGTGATCCGAGGTTTCCCAAAACAATATGGCCTCCGAACCAGCTCTGCGCATCATGCTATGCTTCTTCGAGCCTGAAAAAAGGCGGCAATGTGCAAATCGACTGGAACGAGGATGAGGTGTATACATTTTTGGTGAATTATTACGGGAAGAAACTTGCATCTTCATCCAGAGATACAACTCTGAGCAGGAAGACGGATGATGTCGATGAGTCAAATGACACTGCAACCTCGAGCAATGCAGTTGCAGTGCCCATCGGAGCTGCACTAGCCATTGCTCTGGCTAGCTGCACATTTGGAGCCTTGGCTTGCTTCTGGAGAACCCAGCAAAAGAAAAAGAAATATTTGCACCAACTTCATTCTTTTAAGGACGTATGATGCTCGTCTTGGCTGGAAAAGATGAACTTGTTTTCAATGTTTTATTTATCAAGTTTTTTTTTTTAAAACGTTTTTCCATGAGTTAACCACACTTGTCCTGCACTCTCAATCGACCCACTTGGATTGGTCAAACTCGGTTAGATTCTCTATGCCTTAGTCAGTTGGGATGCCTGGATTGCCTTCCTTGCCTAGCTCCTGATTCGATTGGCTCAATCAGCTCCATTGGCCTTCTTAGCTTGCTTGCTTGTTGGCTCAATCACTTTGACTGGACTGATCGGCTGGACCAGCTCGCTCTATCGCCCTACCCGCTTAGCCTGTTTGTATCGATCATACTGCCAAATTAGAAGTGAAGTGCATTTTATCTCCCCTCTTCGGTAGGAGGACGAGGAGGGTTATGGCGGTTTCATTTAGAATTGAATTGCATTTTCAAATTTTACGAGCTAAACAAACATCTCTGAAAGAGTAAAAAATGCCAAATAAGAACTAAATAAGTTTCAAGTGCAATGTCTGCTTACCAACTGGAGGAGTTTATCTGATAGATAGAGTGTGATTATGAAATCCAAATTTAACCTTTAAAAAATTGTGAACATTTTCCTAATATATTTTGATGGTTGGTGGAAATTTATAAGGATTTTAATATTTTTTATCTCAGCTATTGAAAGAGTGTCTCCATAAGATCGTGTACTAGGTTGATCATCTTCAGGGATTAATTAAACTGAAGACTTGAATATTTTGGTGCTAGAAAAAAATAGCAACATTGAAGATAGCTGAAGATGATTCAAGTTATCTTGATTATTTATTTAAGGTTAGTGATACTAATCTTGTTTGGTTGAAAGAATCAGTGATTCTCAAGTAATACAATCAAAACTTTAATCAATCGCTTGCGATCGATATCGTTGATTGCTGGTTGCCGACCGTCGACGAGTCATCGGCCGTTGGCATCGTCGCCTAGTCGCTAGTCGCCCCCGGCGAGTCAT
>JBAMHZ010315430.1:0-25515 GCA_037177395.1 Alpinia galanga | reverse complement strand
TGAAAAAAATCAGATTGAAAAAAAATTAAAAAAATCAAAAAAAAATAAAACAAAATCCTGGAAGACAAAAATTAAAAAAAAATTGATTCTGGCATTTTAATCTAGGAATGAAAAAAAAAAAAAACAGCGGTTCCGAGATTTTAATCCCGGAATCCGATTAAAAAAAATAAAAAAAATATCAATTCCGGAATTAAAATCCCGGAAGTGCCTTCTCTTACTTATTTTGGGAATAAATTTTGAGATTACTTATTTCCGTAATAAGTTCTCTTCTCTCACTTATTTAGAAAAAATCCCCAAGTTTCTAGCGGAAAGGAGAAATGTCAACAGACTACTCCCAAAAAAAAACCCAAGCGAATGACAAGAGTAAATACTTTGTTGGCCCCACTGTTGATATGAACTGCTTATCCAATGAAACGAGGCTATACAAACGAGTAAAAGCCTGAGGTGAGAAATGGTGGAAGAGAATAGTGATTCGGTGGGAGGCGGTTCAGCTAGATTCGCCGATTTCCATTTCCGGCTTGTCCGGATTTAGATTGAATCTAGTGCGTGTGAATTTATAAATACACGATGATGTATCAAACCATCATACAGTAAGTGACAAAGAGCCGAGTCATGAACGCATGATTAATAACTTTAATGATGCTCCTCCTCGCTTCAAGTTTTTGCCTTTCATTTTCTTCTTCTTCTTCTTCTTTTTTCTTGTCTTTTTCGTATTCATTATTTGCATCGAATGAAACAAACCAGCGTCGCTTAATTGTTCGAATTACTAGCCACAAAATGCTGCCAAATTTCGACAACTATTATTAAGTCACCTTCCTCGAGAGAGATGGTGACCCTGAATAGTTAGGACAGCCAGGACTCATCATGCAATGCAATTTTATCTATTAATCGTATTTATTACTTTTTAAGTGAGACCAATTTAATAATAATAATTAAAAAAATAAAGAAAACTTCATTTTATTTCTCAAAACTTTTCTTTTGCTTACTAATAAATAAGTAAACAGCTCATAAGAATAAGAAACCCTCAAAAGCCACCTCCACCCCAAATTTGTCCAGTTGGGTTACGCTAGGGTGGCTCTGCCGACGTGGCAGATCCTTTCCCCCGTCGGAAATAGACAATGATTGCACGCGTTACCCGCTGTGGGACCCGACTGGAACTGACGAGTGACGCTGGATCGGCCGTAGATATCTAAATCGTACGGTTGATGTTCCGTCGCATGCGATTCCCCTATGCGCGGTTGTTCCTGGAATGATCTGTCGCCGCAAGATCGTCGATTTGGGGGAACGTGAATCTCGAAGCAGTGGCCGGAGGGCTATAAAGGAGGAAGGCGAGGAGGGCGACGATGGGGAAGCTCGACCCCATCGCTACCGCTGGTTTCTGCCGTTTTCTCGCCGGGCGCCTCCCGATCTCACTCGCGCGGCTGCGATGGTTATCTTCTTTGCGATTGAGATTTTTGATCGGCAGGCTGGAACTTCGCCTTTTTGATTGGGATCTCTTATCCCTGACGCTTCTTTTGTGGGTTTGTGGAGTTAAAGTCGGCAAGTAATTCAATTTCGTAGCAATTCGACTAGGGATTTTCTTTATTGGACTATTCACTACATCGTGGATTCATAGGTATGCTGGTTTTGACTAGTATTGGTTTTTGTGTGATATTTCTTTTGAACTTGTTATGATATTAGAGGGATGTTGAATGAAAAGATGATTCTTTTTGGCTAATTTTTTGTTGAACTGTCTTTTAACTGTGTTAGGACTAGAACGAGTTTAATCCGTTAAGGAAAAGTTGCTCGTTTGGCCAGTGGGTTGAAAAAATTTTTTTATTTAAAATTGTTTCAGCAGATTCGAAAGGGATATTCTTATCTCGATCACTTTTCCGTGTCGAGATCGTTCTGAGAGCAAGTTTAGTGAGGCGATTCCACCAAATCGGGCGCTTTTTCCTGTAACATAGATGGCTATGGCTTTTGCACGTTTCTCTTTTTGGATTTGGGGCGGGAAAGATCAGGAATCCCCCAATTCACCACTCAACACTTCTGATTTCACCTCTGGATCCTTGAGGTTTCCGCCAGTCAATGGACCTAGGGCAAGGTCAAATTCAAGAAAAATTAGGAAAAGGTGGCAAAGCCGCGAAGAACGGCGGATCGATAAGGAGTATGATATTGTTCTTGTGCCATCAGATGGTGGATGCATGTCAGGGTCGGAGTCTGATGATTCTGATTGGTCTATTGGATGGTTGGAATCTCATGGCCCTGAGTTTGAGAACGATTCTGAAATGGATAACAGCTTCGCGGTCTTGGTACGGTGTTACGGACGCGGTTCCTCTGAGCAGGCAAAGAACTCCAGATCTCATGTCCTGGGACAAATCAACTATGTTGAGGATGATCGTTCTGGTAAGAAAACTAGTGTTTCTTCTTTCACATACATTATCTCTTTGTTTCCATGATGCTTTGACTATACTGTTTGCCTGTAGATCTCATTCCTTTGACTGTGTTGTATTTCTTCTAGCTTAGTTGATTTATATATACTTTTTGGTACATATGAACTGATATTTTCTTATTTCCCTTTGCTAAGAAGTTATTCAACATGTTCTATCTTAGTTTTTGTCCCTTGATATTCACGATTTTAGTTCTATATTACACGACATAGTTTGGACTCTATGTCAATTGTGTGACTGTCAGCTAGTTATTGTTCAATTCCGTTTGAATGATTGGATCAACAGTAGGACCTATAAAGAAGGTTTCTTCATGTTCCTGGTCCAAGGCGTCTACCTTGTTTATCATCTTAGTAATAAGCCACTATCTATTTTGTCAAAATCTTCTATTTTTATTCCCGTTCTTTGTAAAATATGGCATGCTGAGCTATGAAGTTAACAACCTGTAGTTGTTATTAAGCCATATTTATCTCGGCGATTTTGATAAAAAAATTTAGTAAAACATGGCTATAATTCTCACTTCTGTTGTGCAGTCTACATGTCTCAATCCTCAAGTCGTAAAAGGCCCTTTGCTTTTCATTATTATTCTTAGATGAGCCGATCGAAGCCAATGATCAGTAACTGATTCTTAGCACATCTTGTTGAACTTGGTATCAGCTCATTATGTATCACTCCTGCTGTGTAGTCTAAATGTCAAGTTTATGGTTCAGCCGCATCAATGCTTTTGGCTATTTATTATCATGCTTGACAGATGATTAGAAGTGAATGATCAGTAACTGATTTTTAGCTTCTTTTATTAGACATGGTGTGAGCTCATTATGTATCACTTCTATATTGGATTTGTCGCTGCATCCTTCGTGTGCTGGAAGTAGCTGGATTTCTTGATTTATTTCTTCCTTGCTCTGTGGACGTAGACAATAGCTTTACGTTTATTTTCATCAGATATTCTTCTTTAACACAGATGATCAGCTTTAAAAATCCAGTTCAACAAGTATGCATTTATTGTTTCAACCCAAACTAGATTGGATTCTGATTCCAGGTTGAGCTGCCTGGTCTAGTTTGGTTGTAAGAACACTGGTGATTGATTTTCTACAACATTTTCCTTGGTCTCTTTCCTTTTGCAACGCGTACAATGCTACAAATTGATATCTTAAACTTTATACTCGTATTATCTCACTCTTGTTTTTACTAGCGCAGATGGCTACAAGCGTATGGAAGAATGGCTTTCTTCCCTTTGAAGGCGCACCTGACTTTGTAAATACTAATACACAGCTTGGCCTTGTGAGTTCTTAGTAAAGACCATTTGGTGCATAAATTTCCTACTGGAGAACATTTGCTTGGTGATGATTTTTGGAAGGAAATTGTTTGTTGCTCCACAAAGGCATCAGAGGAGTTAATTCAGACAACCAGCTTCAAACTTTTGAAGAGGTACAATTCATTTTATATTGCGACAGTTGAAGGTAGGAATTTTCCATCCACAGCTTTGTGACCTTGTGAAGCTTGAGATTATTTTGCAAGGGGCTGGTGAAATTAGGAATTGTTTCATTCTTTTATCCCCTTACTTTCTGCATCCGTTCCACCATTGCAAAATGTACATAAAGCTTGTAAATATGACTTGAACACCAATGTGAATACCTGCCATCCTTTGCAAATTTTGTTGTAAATAGTATTATGCTTTAGGAAGGCCAAGCTCCTACCTCCCTGTAAGATTGAATTCTTATTACTTGAAGGCTTTTTTATTGTTGAATTTGTTTGTTTTTTTTTCTTCTGAGAAGTTTTAGCTTAACATGATTTTATACATTTCTGCGATTGCATTTGTAGTCTAGTTTTGGTGGACAGCCAACTTATTGATGCTCAAAAGTGTATAACTTGTTTTGTCCACTTGAACTCTTTCTACATAATTCCAAGCAATTTTAAGAAAATAATTGCAAGTTGGTAAGAGATTCCGTCTCATAATTGTGTGCAGTAAGGTAGCATGAGTTGATTGAGCTTAATTGTGTGGATTGAGAACCACATCTAGTCACATCTCAATTGGAAGATTAAATGGGAAACCAACACTTGTGGTTCTGCATGATTTGGGTGAACAAGCCTTCTGTTCCTAACAGCAACACCCACCAAAGGTTGAATCTTATCCGTCAAGGAGATCTCTGATCCTCCCATCCAATTAGCTCCGATTCATTCTGGTTTTACTTTCTATATAAATAAAACCAGAATAAAGGAAAGGGTGCAGAAGAAGAATACATAAATAAACAACTATTAATCCTTTCTCCCTTCTCAACTCTCTAAATCAGCCAGTAATTCCAAACTAGTATAGTCTATACAACCTCTTTACAATGATGAAAAAAAGGGACTAAAAATCAACAATAAGGTTTGTCCTGAGATGATGATGAATAGGGTTGGCATACTGGAAGCAAGAGATGCATTGGAGAAGTAAAGAGCCAGAGAATACTAAATACATAACAACCAGCCAATCATATGCAGACCAAGTATCTACCCTATGATCCTCCCAAAGCATGCAATCATACATACAACTACTAGACATGGCCAACAGCCCATTGACTTATCGACATTAAACTTAAACAAAGAAGACGAAGTGCTATATATTCTAGTTCCAATTTCTTAGTGGAAGAGAATACTTTCGACACAATCCAGCCACTGAATCAGCTGCGCTTCCTCATGCTGCCGCTGCAGCTTATGGTGGTGTCCTGTGAAGACACCACCATCAGGACAGTGATTGTACCCCTCATCGCTCGTGTCGTCCTCACAATGGATGCCGGCGTCTAGTAGCCCTACAGAGTGGTAGTACTCCGGGAGGAAAGGCTCCACAGAGAGACGAGACCCTGGTTTGCCGGCAGAAGCATTTGCACCGCTCCCTGTGCTCAGAAGGTCCACCTTCTGGTGGATGGTCAGGAGGGGCATCAGAAGATCATCAGTGGAGGAGGCTGCCTGGTCAGCTGGGTTCAGCTTGTTCAGTTCAGATGTCCCCTTTTCATTTTCTTGCAGCTTTTCGAGCAGAAAGTTCACCTTCAAAGACATACAAGATGGCTACCATTTACTCAGCGGAGTGAACATTGAGTGATTTAGACTTGGTGTTGTACTATTGAAAATGTAGGATTGCATATAATCTCAAAAGGTAAAAACTTCATTCAACAAAGTTTCTTAGCATTTTGGGTTGAATTAATCTCTCTCTTGAACTCTAACATGGTATCAGTTGGTTCTATCATCCCTGGCAATATCAGAGGTAGGAGAATCCGAACTCGGATTTCTTTGTTAGCAAAGGCTCGATCTTATTATTTTATTTTCATTAAACTAGAGCAGGGAAAGTAGTTCACCTGAGAACGCAAGCGTTCGTTGTCCTTGATAAGGACACCATGATCAGTGAGAAGAGCATCGTAAGAGGCCTTGAGACGATCGAGGTCACGTTCCACTTGCTGGTTCTTCCACCGTGCACGCCGGTTCTGGAACCACACGGCCACCTGCCTCGGTTGCAACCCCAATTTCTTGGCCAACTCGCTCTTCCGAACCGGCTCCAGCTTGTTCTCCTCCTCAAAGTTCCTCTCCAGCATGAGTATCTATTTTTGTGACTTCCAAACTAGATCAACCTTTGATTTATATGTGATCAGATCAATCAAACAACAATAGCTTTGAATTGATGGAAGAACTCAAAGCAAAGTTACACAAAGGAACTTCCCAAAATATGTTTTTTCCGCAAATTTCAGATTGATCAAGTGCTGAAAGTGTACATCTTTGCTCCATTTAAAAGGTTAAAGATTCAATAGCTTATTTTACATACTAAAAAACTTATACAGATAGGACTGTCGGAAGTGAAATTGAAAAGAAAGTACTAAAATTTACAAAAAAAACATATATTGCAAGTATAAAATAAATCTTAGAACCACTTTTACCATCAAAATTTTTTTTCTTCAACCCTAACATTATCACTCGGCAAATATATGTTTTTTATAATTACTTGTGAATTCATCAATTCGATAAGTGCCTTGAAGATAACAAATTCTAGAATAGCTTATCCGCCTCCTGCCTAATCCACTTCATCATTGGATGTATGGGACCCTTCGTCATGGACCCACATTGTTTTCGAATGGCAAAGAAGGTAATCAAACTATGTATCGGAAAACAGGGTTTCGTCGGAGTGCACTGTTTACCTGGTCCGTCGTAAGGCGGCGCTTCTTCTCCGGCCGAAACTCCTCGTAAATCTCATCCTTCGACGGGAAGAAAGACCGGATCTCGGACGTCCGGCCCTCCTCCGTCGATCCCGCAACCACCAACCTCAGCCCTTGAAACCCCAACATAAAACACTCGAAACCATGTACTGGAATCCAAATCCAAACGCAGTTCGACAAAGGATTAGTATAATTAGTACCTTGAAAGACCGACTTCGCGCTTCCCAAGAGGATCAAGCGGCTGCGGGAGGAGGAAGTCGAAGGCGAATCGAAGGGCAGACGGCCGGAATCCATCCTCGCTACCGAATCGGATCGGACCGACGGTCAGATCTGGTTTCCCGAGTACGTATCCTTCCCTATTTACTCGTTTCTAGATAGACTCTCGAGGTACTCTTATTTCTCGGTTGCCGATCGGAGGGGTTCTATAGATCGGTTTAGAAGAAGAAGAAGGCGATGATTGAGATAATCTTATGACGGAAGAAGCTGGTACTCCACAAAAGAGGGGTCGAAGTTTTCATGGGGTAGAGAGAAAACCCCATCATCCAGCTAGGGATCCGAGAGACCACAGCCCTCAAGTTCAAGGAAACGAAGAAGAAGAGAGCCTACAACACCACTTCCTTGCGGCGGAGACCCGCCGGAGAACCGACCAGTAGAATGAGATGAAGGAAGCAGCGATCTGGATAGTGAGATTTCCTGGGGCGTCGCCGGAGCTCGAGATTCCGGCGAGAGAAGAGCTCGGCGGCGGAGTATTTCTGAAAACTCTGGGTTTTTCTGGAAAATTGCGGCAGCGGAAGGGCGGGAATTTATAGAGGCCATGATCTATGATATGACGGAATTGCCCTTACAGGAGTGTTAAAGTAATTGAGGGAAAACGTTGAAATTTTTTTTTTCTTTTTCAAACTTATAGAAGAACACGTTTTATTATGATATGATGATATTACTTTTTATTAAAATGATTTAATTGCATGCAAAGCAAACATAATAAATTTGCCAAGGGCCCTTCAATGATTGAAGAATATTATGAGTGAGAATTGTCTATATATTTTGTATGCCTTATCTACACCCATACACAATTATTATTGACGCTAAACAAGTTCTTCGTTAGTATTAATGGCCGAGTGTCTCATTTAAGATATTTTTGGAAGTCATAATTTACAGATGTCATGGCATCTATTGGACGATAAAGACGGCGGCACATGCGCCAAGAATTTATAATAAGATTTGAACCTTATTATAAATTTTTTATAGGCACGGATTCGATCTCACACGACAATTTTTTTTTTGTTGCCAAAATAAGAAAAAGTAGTTAGATTCGGGTTCGGATACGAAGATCTATCTATTGAAAATAGTTAGATTCGATTTCGTAATATAAAAATTCTCCAAATTTATTGCTGAATAGTTAAATTCGACTTAAATTGAAGGCCACGAGGGCGTTTCCGCTTTGATCCGCGTCCCGCTCTGCTCCGATCCGATCGCTTTCCAGGGATTCAGATCATGGTCGAGACCTTCTCCCCCGGATGGAGGCCGCCGCTCCACCAGCGCCCCCGTTGGACGACGGCGTTTCTCGCTGCTCACCCGGCGCAGCTTCTGGTCCTGTGGGTCGTGGGCTTCGTGATGGTGTTCAGGTGTTGTTCCGCCGGAAAGCGGTGGCGCGCCTGATTCCCAGGCTTCACCTCGTGGCGTTCAATCTGACGGATTTCGGCAGGGTCGGGGATAGGAAGACTCTCGTTCGGAGGCGGGCAGGTCAACGTTTCCGGCTGGGCGGTGGCTCACCGGTCCCTTCAATCTTACCAATCACACGACTCTCTTCCTCGCCGGCCGAGGACGCCGTCATTTTTGGGATTGAGGTTTAGTACTTTGCAGGGGTTTGCTTTTCTTCTAGATCGACTTGCTTCGCGACGAATGTTGGTCAATCCCATCAATAAGGCTTCAAATACCATTTTTTTCTTCCACAGAATTATTTTCACCTGCTCGATCAATCTGCATCCCTTGATACTGTTTTATATCGAGCAGAAACATCATAACGTGTAGGAAAAGAAATAATTTTTCTTTTTGTGAGATTCTTATTTCTAATAATTCTCCATTTCTCTCCACTGTCTGTTTACTAACGATATGTTCTAGTACACTGTATGCATAGTTACATATTTTCTCCTTTGGAAAGTTTGAAAAAGATGAATAATTTCTTATCCTGATAAAATGTTCAGTGTGCAAATTAGAGACTAATACGATGACTGCTGCTGAAGTGCCTGAGTTTCTTTTGACAATCATAACAGTCCATGCTTTACTCAGCAAGACTATTAATTTTTTTTGTTCTTTCAGAAGTTCTTGTATATACCTAGTTATAAATTTAAAATGGTAAAAGCATCAAGTGGTATTCCTACTTGTTGAGTAAAATGCTGCTGCTTCATTTTTGAAAGAGGAGAGTCCCGTAATGCAGACTAGAATGAACAAGCAAAAAGAAGATATAAATATCAGAGGGAGTTACAAAGTGGGTCAAAAAGCTAATATTCCCTTATCTTTCTCCGCCTCTTGTTCTCTGAACAAAAATCCTCTTCCAATGCTTGATCATCTGCCTTCTATGGTGAAGATAGAAGTTATCGAGGCATGTTTTTGATTTCCCCATGCACTGAAAATATTTGGGACTCTTATGTGAGCAATCAGAAGACAATTGATGAGAGTGCATGCCATGTTTGCTTTCTCAATCTCGCACAATCTAATGCTGCTGCTGAAAATACAATTTATAGTAAGATTGATGAAAAACTATTAGTTTGGGTGGTTTTAATGCATATTCTCTCACCGATTTAGGGTTTATGTGGAGTCAGCTTTTAACTTTAATTACTAAAAACAAATCATGGGGTTCATGAACAGTTTTCGGTAAGAAATTTTGCTTGTTTTTGGCAGTTTCCATTGTCATATCTTATACAATTCAAGTAGTAAATGGATGCATGATTTTGTTTACTGTATTGTTGCTGAACTACTTGATACCTTTTGACTTGTTTAATTTACTGGTGTATCATGAGCATTTCCCTTTCTTAAGAACACTTTATATTTATGAAAGGCTACAATGTCACAATCAACAATCAAGGTCAAGCATGGTAGACAAAATACAAGAAGAAGATCCTCACCGACACAAGAGGGCCTCTTGTGCAATTTATGTGGTTCAAGGATATCGTCATCTCCAAAATAACTCTTTGTAATTCTGCATTTCTGGTGTCACTATCTTATCTTCTGTTTCTGGAGCTCCAAACACAGATGGGATTGACCCAGGTGGATTCAAGAATGGCACACAGGAGGGTTCTTTTTCTAGTATTCAAGACTTATTGGTTCCATGATTTTTTTTTTCCATATGTCAAAGTAAATCGTAACTTAAAACAACCCCTAACAAACATGTATTGAACTTTTTATTTATTCACAAGAAAATTTAATAAACACTCAATTCTTTGTAACAGCAATATATATTTTTTTCTTAGAAGTTTCTTCTGAATGTTGATCACTGTGCTTTCGCTATGCAGATTCGTGCCAGTATGTCTTGATAGAGAATTCTTGTATATGTTTTGGGTAATGATGCAATAGCCATTAAAAGTGGATGGGGTCAGTATGGAATTGCATATGGCGGAACATCTACTAACATTTTACTTCATAATCTCATTGTTCAGTCTGTGGTTAGGTAAGATGATCCTTTTCTATGGTTTATGTGTGCAGCTGCATATTTCTGGATACTTGTATTGCAAATTAAGGATTGTAATAAGGCTGTCTGACTGAGTATTGATTGAGTTATGTCACACGATCAGATCAACGAACGCAACCTGAATCGAACTTACCCTTTCTGTCCATTTGGTCATTCGATTGATCTAGTTTAAGTATTAGTTCAGTCTATAAAGTAGGAAGGTTTTTATTGATTGTATTCTTGCAATATGCTTAAATGGTCAGCTTGCTAAGGATTTAACTATTTTTCAGGCTTTTGAAAATTCTTATATTTTTTTGGCAGACAATTGTTCAGTGCCCTAATATTCATTGGCAGCGAGATGTCTGGTGGAGTCTCAAATGCTACAGTGGAAAACATCTTTGTTTGGGAGACGAGGAGAGGAGTAAGAATAAAGACAGCCCCTGGCAGAGGTGGTTATGTTCAAAACATTGCCTACCGCAACATCACCCTTGAAAATGTTCGCATTGGAATCACAGTAAAGACGGATTGCAACGAGCATCCTGACGAAGGCTTTGATCCTAAAGGATGGCTTCCAAGTTCGGGTCTATGGGAGCGAAGACATTCCAATCAAGGATGTTAGCTTCCAAGAAGTGTCAGTGGGCATGACCTACGAGAAGAAACATATCTTCCGGCGAGTGCTATGATCCATCTTTCCTTTCACCTTGTGTAAATCTTTGATTGTTATTTAGGCAGTAGCTTTTTCCTGTGGATCATTGGAGCCATCCGAGTTCCTGAGAAGCTTGTACATATCTTATAATTGTAGAAAGATGACAAAGCCTTTCTTTCATTCATTTATTTATTTATTAGTTGAAATGGCCAGGTCACTTTCATTCTGTCTAGATTATCACAAGCAGTGTGACAACTGAAAGATAGCATTGTGTTTTCTACTTCTTGGCAATGCTTGTGTAGATGTTGGTGTTTAATCTCATCGCTCGCATGCAATCTCTTCTTTTTCTCCTTACAATTTTAATATCTTAACTGAAAAGTTTTTCATTTTTCTCAAACTCGATGTAGTCTCAAAATCATAAAAAACAATACTTTTGAAAATTTTAAACTCCTATCAGTTTTATCTTATAATCATTAACCAAGAAATATACACAAAAGAGAAGTTCGAACCTCCACTTTACTCTAATAATTATTTTCATCTTTTACATTTTCAACATCAGCTACAAGACAAATGAAGAAGCAAGCAATTAATGAATCAAAATAAGTATGATTGTTCCACCACATGAGTGACAGGATGAGGATAATATATAAAAACAATGGAAAATGGAGATTAAAAAAAGGCAACAGAGCAAACAAACAAAGCCACTGCAAGGTCACCAACTAATCATACGCTTGGAAATAGAAAACTGATTTCAGATCTCCATTTTGGATAAAAGCCTTGCGTTTCCCTTCTCGACTCATCCTGAAATAATTGAGGAAGAAGAATGATCAGCATGGCTGTTGCCTTCTCTCACTCCAACATCATCATTCCCAGAAGATCAGGAGAAGGTCTTGCTTGTGCCACAACAACAACACATCTGAAGCATCAGTTTCATTCAATAAATTTAGCAGGGGTGCCAAGGTACATACATGTAACTGACCTTGTTTTCTCTGTAAATTCTTGCATTTCAGAGAAATGTCAGCCAGGTTTGTAGTTGATCTTCTGATCAGGTTTTTGAGGATCAAGAAATGGGTGTGATATGCTTCAGAGATGACAAGGGAGAAATCGTCTGTGAAGGATTCGACGAAGGACCACGGTTCGATCAACCCATTTTGGCGCGAAGAAGCCCGAGAAAGAGGTGCAGTTGGCTTGAGCAAAACTCATTACCACAGTTTAGTACTTTAAGAGAGTTTTTTTACTTCTTTTCTTTCAGGAATAGGGAGCCTCAGAGCATTCCAAGCTTCCTTCAAATATTGATGGCTGAAGGTGATGAGTTTTATAGGTTTACTTGCAATTGAGGATATCTGAACATGTGTATTGTGATTAATGTGATGATTAATAGAACCTGAATATATTCAGTGTAGTTTTGTCTGGTTCTTCTAAAACGATTCTTTGATTCTTATGCTGCGGAAAGAATTATCAAACCTTTACATTATCCAAATATTTTTTTGCCTTTTAAAAGAAAGAAAACTTTCACTGGAATGAATGATAAAAGATTGCCAACCAGTCATTCAAATTTCTTATTAAAAAGCAGATAGAGATTCTGAAGAATCACTGGATGATCCAAAAATCTTCTAGTTTGGTGAGCAACATAAATTCTCCGTTGTTTAGTCAAATAGAAAAATTCATTTTTTTAGTCAACAATTAAGAATATTCAAGTTGAAGCCTTACCTAGTTTTCTAAAGTTTGACCCAGAATAATATTCCAACTCTTCGTGGTCTTAAAAGTCAAACTTTGATCCTTCGAAAACTTCCGTAACTTGCGAAGAATTAGTAGTGGCAGATTTGAGACGGAATCAATTGTTCTAATTTTTCTTTATATATTCGAAATCATCCAACATGATTTAAAATTTTTTATGTATATATTTCATAAAGTAATAAAAGATGGAACTGCAAGTAATAGTTTTTCTATAATTTTGCTAAATATTTCAGCATAAGATTCTCTTCAGGCATGAACCCTGCTTGCAAGACAGAGCAATGAATGGTGATTGATACATTGCAAGAACATCTGCTAATAACACAAACAGATTCACGCACCCAAAACCAAAATATTTTTTGGATAATGAATCAAATGAAATAACTGAAAATTGATCAATGGAATGAAAGAGATGAGAAGAATTCTTCACCATCTCAATCGAATTAGAGGGACAGAGTATCGTAATTGTTACAAGTATGTTTACCTTTTGCTTTGCACACAGCAAAGAATGAAAATTTTATAACGAGTTCCCCTGACCGGCAAGTCGCCGGTGCAACTCAGAGCCCGAACTAACATTCGATTTCAGGCAGAGTCACGGCTTCGCTATTGAAGTCTTGGGCGGCGGAGGGCTTCCCTCGGCCATTCCCCGTTCGACGTCGACGACGTCAGTCTTAGAGGGGCCGGCGCCGGTCCTCCTCCCCTGGCTCCACAGTCTCCGCAGCGACCGGAACCTCGCCGAAACCGGCGACCTCAGGTCCTCCGAAGCGGACGACGTCGGCGACGGTGAGACTTGTGGCCCGAATCCGTCGACCGCTCTCCTCGGGATCTCGATCATCAGAGCCCCTTCCTGGCCTTGGCCGCCGCAAATCAACACGTTCGTCGGGAACGCCGGCGGTTCACGCGGAGAAGCCTCCGGCCGCGGCGGTGGCGGAGGAAGAGGATTCTGCGTCTCCGTTTTCGGGGAGGACGGTTCGCCGGCGACGGGGCGGCGGCAGAGCGGGCAGGTGGAGTGGGAATGGAACCACATGTCGATGCACTCGAGGTGGTAGCCGTGGCCGCAGGCGGGTAGCACCCGCGCGGCCTCACCGTCGGTTAGCTCGGTGAGGCAGACCGCGCACTCGAGGCCGCCGCCGCCCTTGAAGTCGGCGGAGCGATAGACGGTGGTGGGCAGGGCGGAGAGCGCGGAGGCATCGAGGCCATGGCGGCCGACGTCATCTGAGGCGGAGAAGACGAAGCGGACGGCGCCAGAGCGAAGGCGGTGGCGGGCGTAGAGGTAGAGGAAGAAGGCGAACACGACGACCATGAAGAGGAAGATGACGGCGGTGACCATGACCTCGGTGCTGATCCTTATGGCTTCCACGGATCCCTCGTCCGTGCCATCCATCGCCGGTACAACGATGACACGCAGAAAAATCCAATCGATGCAGTGGATCGATGGAATGCATGCTTTAAGGACGCATCGGAGGGAGGAACCGATCGAAGATTGAGACCGGAGTAGCCGCCGTCAACGAAGCACTTTGACTTTTATAGCTACGTTTTAAAAATACCCCCACAGTTTAAGAATTTCTATTAAGATACATTTAATTCATCAAATTCATATTTTAACTAAATAAAAAATTATTTTAATGGTTGTAAGATTTGAAAGAGATGCTTTAAAAGTGGATAAATTTGAAGGTGGTGAAATAATTTATCTTTTTTTCCTTTGGGGATTGAGTATTTTGACTTTGACGCTGGTTGACTTGTGAAATTTCCGGGTGTGGAAAGATTGTTTGAGCGGACTCTAGATTGCTTGAGGATTTTTCTAGGAAACAGAAACGAATTTGTGGATTAAAATCCCATGCAATCCCTCTTTGACCCGGCATAACCTCCTTTTTCATGCACAAATCATCCATAATGCTATAAGGAAGTGAGTTAGATAAGTGTTCTAAAGTCTGAACATGATTTTTTAATTTGTCCTTAAAGTTCATCTTCTGTGCTGAACTTCATCTCTCAGAATGTCCTTTTAGTATTGGAATCATTCATTTTATCTGTCCACATACTCATGGCAATTAATCTAATCTCCTCTGTAAAATCTTTTTTTAGCATGCAAGTCATTTAAATCTTTTGTTTAAATAGTTCAAAAATACCAGATACTGTCTAGCATCTAAATTAAATATTCATGTCAGTGAACTTGATAAACATCCTGCAGTGGCTTTATATATTCCATCGACAAGTCATAACAGGTAATATCAGACTGTTATCTCACAGCTTCACTTCCTGAAGTGGTTGTAATATTGTATACATTTTGATGCCTGAGGAAGTGCAATTTTGTTGATATTAATTCCCAGATTTTAGTTTACATTTTGGAAATTATTCTTTCTTGTCGTTTCAAGAAACCTGTTATAATATACAATTATAACAGATGTTAGATGACAGACCGCTTGACTTACAAACCAATGTTGTTGATGGGTTAATAGAAAACCAGAACAGAATAAAGTTTGAAGTATTAGTTGCTGATACAACTTGCCTATGCCTACTTATCAAGCTAAAGTTTGAAGTAGTAGCCGCTAGGTGCACACATCAAGAAGAAGCAGATGGCCCTTTAGTACTTCATTGAATCTATTCTGGCATTGCAAGAGATTTGGCATATTGAGAAGGTTTTCACTGTCAAACATCAAAACTTGCCACAAAGTTTACAACAACTTGATTCCCCTATTGAATCTTTAGTTTGTTTAAGAACATTTGCACGTCAAATTAAGTTTGGCACAGAAAATTAACTGGCATCTTCAGTGGCCAGGAGGTGGAAGTGTGGCCACGTGTCGCATCAGAAATGAAATATGGGGACTCAATCCATTAACTAGATTATGTTTTGCCATCACTCTCTCTGCTCCTTATCTAAACTGTCAAAATCATTTTCAAAATTCTGAACTGATGTGCTAACAACACATCAAGAATGCCTATCAATCACCTTTCACAGTTTATCTTCTTGTCAGTCGACTTCAGTTCTTGGGTAATTGTCCAATAAATTCTCCAATACTGAAATATATCCAGTTTGAATTCCTAAATTCTGAAGATGTTATCTTCAGCTATTCGAAAAAATTACAATTTGTATCTTTGAACCTTTCCAATATCAAAGATGTTATTTGAACAATTGCTCTCACTAATTATTCTTCTTAAATCCCTAAGGAACTATAATCAATAATGATAAAGTTTATCCTTTAGAAGATGAAAGAGTCTGATCAGTATATCTACCCAAATAAGTTCATCAGCATAAGATTCTTGATATCTCCTTAAAGATTTCCAGCATATCTAATCAAAATACTGTTTTATTTTCTCATGTGATGTGTCATGTCGGATTCAGTGGTTATGAGATAATTAGATTTGATTAGCCACCATCCACACATACATATGCATATAAACCCATCCTGTCCTTAATCAGCATGTCCAAAATAAATCTGCATCTTAATTATTGTTAGGCCCCTCAATCACTGATTACAATCATGATAGCTTGGACGTATATCTGTGTGACTAATCTCAAACCAATTTACTGTTCCACTGCCCTTGAATGAGTGAAGAAGGAGAAGCCACACCGGCTGCCATAGGAGCATTGGACGCAATTTGATGATATGATTCTGAAACAACTTGATCCATACTTATTATTGAGCTACAGCTTGAAGATGACACAGTGACCTAAATTTTTAAGTGATGAGGGGACAAGAGTTGGCTAGTTTATACCATTATTCTATTGACAAATATGGGATTAATAAGACATGACAATTTGTTACTTTTTGATTGGATGATGCTTATAATGCTACAACATAGTGTGATTGAGTCGATGATTCGTATATACACAACCAACAACTTTACAACAAAAGGGGTGGTATGATGAATTGTACCTCAATCGAATCTCGTATCGATATTTTCTATCATCACTATAAACAAGTTGAAAACTTATAAACCTATGTATACTAAATTAATGTAAGATAAAAATAAATCTCTACAAACCGGGCCTCTATTAAAGTTTTGTACTCAATGTGCAACCTTTGACCTAGATAACCTTTTATAACAACATAGACTAACTTTTGTGTCCTCTCTTTGTTCTCTTATCTTGTAATTTTTTTATATTTTAGACTGAAAATTTTGGAAGTATCAAGGTGAGACATGTTCCAACCATGCAAGAACACATACCCAATTGACGTGGCTGTGATTGATGATGAAGGTATAGAAGTCACCTGCCACAAACTAAGATTGCAGACAAGGCCACGTAAGTTATAATTTTATGCAATGGAAAGGACATGAATATTTCATGTGTCCCCAAATTAAGTAGGGGGGGACAAAAATAAAGGAAGGCTAATTTAAGGGATGAAATTTACAGATACCTAACTAATTATAAAATCTGATATCTCTTTTCATGTGATCATGTTTGGAGAGTTTCATGTCTAGGTTTAGGTTTACAAACATCTTATGAGCATGGGCACAATTCAATTTACCAATTTCGCTTGACACACACGAATACACACTTATTTCCATACATATATGTATACATATACCTTTCCTGGTTTGCCTAAAATTCTCATAAACCAAGTTTTTTCTATTTGCTTTAGTTTTTATTTTTACTTCAATTTTGATTCACATTCCTATTTATTGGAAATATCTAACTTTAGTTGCATCATAGCTGGAAGTGTTTATTTGTGTTGGGTAGGTGGTGAGTCAATTTAATCACAAGAGGAAGAAACCAGCATTAGCTAAATGCCAAAGGCAACCTGTTAATCAATTAATTCTGCAATTTTCCTGCCACAATATGAGTTTTTTCCTCAGAAGTTACATAAGAATCGAGAGGTTAAGTTGAAAATGGTAAAAAAAAAGTTTGAGGAGGAAATGAATAAACAGACTGATCGACATGGTAAATGCAAGCTAGTTTTTAGATTATATTTCCATGGATCAATTGTTAATGTTCTTATATATTCCTTTTTAATGTACTTATTAATTTTAATTATATCTACATTATTTGAAGGATGGATGTCATTATCAAGTTTACTATGAGTTAAAAAAATTGAAGAGCATTGACTGAACAGGACAAGTTATCCTTGCAATGATCTACTGCTTTCTTCAATTGATGATCTGTTTGTCCAAAATTCTACCATTAATTGGTCTATCATTGCAGAAGCAAAAGAAATATTACAAAGTTTTGTCCATAAATTTATGTCAAATTTATCCGAATTAATGGCACTGCACCTGCCTTCATTATATTATATTGGTAGTTGAATATATGAGCAATATTGAGGCCATTGTTTCATTCAGAAAAAAGGGTTTACTTTAACTAAGTTGCAGATATTCAGCACAAGCTCAAGGAACACTACAAATCATACCTTGTCTCAGTCGATCTGTTAAAAAGAGAGAGAGATTGTTGACGATTAAAATAATTTAGAAGTGTAATAAGGTGCTTGCTTTAACTGATAGAGTGCTAGCTCTTCGTTGTATTTTTGCTGAAGTTACATAAATTAGTCTCTCTTTTCTTGGTATCATGTTTTCTTTTACCTTCCTTTCTTCCTACCCCTATGTATTCATTAGTAGCAATTTTACTCTCAATAAAAGGATCCTCAACATAAATAAACTAGAAATAGAAAAGTCAAACCCCCTTCAAAAATTTTTTTATGCAAAGGAAAAAAAAAGGACCTTCAACCACTGTTCTTGGTGGATATATCTCATTTTTAGTCAAAGCAATGCAATCCAATGGAGAGATCTCAAAAAGGATTCTAGATTCTTTAATTCCCAAAGTAAATGTGGAAAACAAGTAGAGCTAGCCAAAAAAAGGACCTAGAAATATATCTCATTTTTGAGTCAAAACAATGCAATCCAATGGAGAGATCTCAAAAAGGATTCTAGATTCTTTAATTCCCAAAGTAAATATAGAAAACAAGTAGAGCTAGCCAATCTCTATTCTCTTCCTATCTTCTGCAGCCTCCAAGAAAATATTAAAAAAAAAAGTAAATAAAAATAAGTTGTTTGGCTGCCTTTTTAGTAGCGCATGTTAGCAGCCAAGCATGCAATGAATCAGCCAGATTTTGCAGTTAAAGAAGAAAATCAAGCAGACATTTGGCAGTGCCAGATTTACTTGGACCTTTCTGCAACAACAACGACGACAATGAAGTTCTGAACCAGAAAGAAAAAGATGGATCTCCCTTAAACTAATGCTGTAAAACCTTGAAGCATTAGATATTGGCCTGTGGTAGGACAGCGATGGCCATCTGCTTCTCCTCATGTTGATCTGCCCATTATTGCTCTTGTTCTTGTCTCTTTTTTTGTTTGTCTAATTTTCCTTTTTTCTTCACGTGAATTCGCTTGGCAGTTTGACTGTGACCTGATGTTAAATTGTTAAGGTCAGAAAGTTCGGCGTTTCCATCAATTATGTTGAACTCAGAATTCACATAAAGAGATAAGTTTATTAGTTCCACTGCACAAAAGTATATCTTTTTCTCATTTTTTCCTTATTGTAATCATCACCACTTTGAATCATGTTCTCTTTTGCAGGTAGATTAGTATCTGATTGATCCACTTACTCATCCCCCTTATGGTGCTTGTTGGGGACCCAAACAACAGCTCGATCGGCCGGAGAGAATATGGCCTCAAGTAAGTGACAGTGAACATGGCTCGTCTTTCCTTTGGACCTGTCGGGTGCTAAAACCTTCCAAAGTAGAGTGCAACCAACTGGTGCTTCAGCTCAAGGAAGCCTCTGAAGGCTCTTGTAGCCTTGTGCATGCCTCACAATCAATGCCACTAGAGCGACATTCCTGACAAGAGCACACTGAGACATTTGAAAGGCTAAGTATAGTTCTCTCATCTAGTCGTTCGGACCCGCTAAACTAGATTTTTCACAGGACTGAATCACGATTCAAGAACCTTAACAGTGCAAAAAGGGACAGAAGTGCAAAAAAAAAGACTTTGTTTTTAGTTTACTTTGAAGAGGGAGAGTGCCACCCCACCAAAGTAAAGCCTAACCCTTGTCTGGAATATTTGGATTACAGTTGGTTATGTGAAGGAGTGAGATTTGTTTCTATGCCTTGTTGTGATCTGTCATGTACAGTTCCTCCTATGTTCATATATAACTGCAAAGTACCATATTTTGATTTCAGTATAGAATTCCTCACCATTCCCTTTGACCCAGTCTCTTCTCTCAGCTATTACTTGCTTCTTCTCTCCTCCTCCAACTTCCAGCTTTCCTGAACTATTTATTATTCTCTGCTATGATTTGGATTCTTCCATGAAGTGAAATGAACGAGAGGACCAGGTGTTCATCTTGACTTAGGGAAGATGAGCAGTGGATTGCGAGCCCTAAGGTGAATATATACTTTGGATAAAGAACATGTTCCAAATTAATATGACTTTGATGCTTTTCCTCTCTTCATTTTTTTCTTCTGTTTGATTCAGATACCAGTGCTGCTTTAATTAACCAGATTCTTTTTTGCAAAAAAAGAAGGTTTTGATCTACATAAATTATACCATGTCTCATTCTCTCTTTTTTCTTTCTTTCCCAATTTTCTTAAAGAAGTTGGTTTTCTTCAATATCTATTGTTTTGTTTCTGCATAATCCATTAAGAACAATTTCATGGCCATATAGTATCATTAAGTAGGTTGATGTTCCATCTGCTACATACCACGCACTGCAGATCGAACTAGCTTTGATATGATCGTCTGGTGCAAAGATTCTCCTCCTATCCAGTTATAACACCCTTGATTACATGTGTTGATCGGTATTGATTGGCACGACTAAAATGTATATGATGCATGCTTTTCATCAGCATAAATAAAAGTGTTTTTACAGTCTCTCAATCAATCAAAATCATTGGGAACTAGTCGAGAAGGGAAAATTCTCTTATCGTGATTCATCTTTTCAGTCTATCTATCGGTTGTAGGCAAAAAATGAAACGGAGAAGCATCAACTAGAGCACTAGTAACAACAATAAAGAGTAACATCCAAGTACAATAAAATTATACTTGTGCATGTGTCTTTGAGAACAGATGGAGAAATCATTTCAAAAGTAGATATCCTAGAGAACTATCTAATTTGTATCTTAGGAAATTATTAGTGGGGTGGTGCTTTGGTATTGTTAGTTAATATTATTTCAAATGACTTTAAATTTTTACAAGTTTATATTTATAGATTAAACTGCATTTGAGTCAGTCTCTGCTTCAGCCGAAAACTGAGACTGCCACGAAGCTGTTTTTTTAGACCTCGGCAACACATAAGTCATTAGTTTTGTGAGAAAACAAACTTTAATGATTGATCTCTACACTTTGCATCTTCGCGTATTGTAACATCTGAATCAATCTTTGGAGTTCTTGATGCATTCTTGTTCTTCCAGGAATGGGAACAAAGCATGGCACTTGTAGATTGCTCAACAATTGCTGTAACGCAGCGTGCTCGTCTCATCGATGGACGGATTTCACAAACATTATAGCAAGGATCGCGTGAGGAACACGATGATGAAGCAGGAAGAGATCTTCAGGTTCCAGGTAAGCAAATCCATCCAGAGTGAACAGCATTATGAACTGTTTGAGACGATGCCGAGTGGTATAATTCTGCTTCAGGTGCACGAGCTTCATCGCCTGTACAGAGTACAGAAGACGCTGATGGATGAGCTCGAAAGCAGAAAAATGAAGCGCCAACACGACAGGAGTCCAAACACGAGAACATCCAATTCCGCCCTAAATTTCACAGAGTGGATCAGTTTAGCGACCTCGGAAGCGTGCGATACGCCATTGACAGAGAATGCGAGGTCAAACATGTTCCCTCCGGAGCACACGCGCAGAGTTGTCGATGTCAAGCGACCTGACGAAGAGTTTGCGTTACAAGAGGCATGGAGCGTTCAGGATCGAAATCTCTTGCTCGGGAAAACGCGGGTGAAGGAGAAGAGCAAGGCCAAATGCCCGCAAGTGCCTTGGCCCGAGGAAGAAAGCGACCTGCAGCTGACATTGAGCATAGCATGTGGAACAGACGAGAAGAGATCGAAGAATTTCTGAGCGTGCTTTACTGAAACAGAACTCGAAGGCTGTTGATGACTCAAAAAATTTATCGATACGGATTAGCGGAATATTTGCTCATTCAAAAGAAATCTTAAGAACAATCTTTGTATAAATCAACCACAACAACAAAATTCATGCGATGAGAAATATATACGATCCAGAATTAACATCAATTAATTGAATCCGAGGGAGGGTGTCTTCTCCAGGCTTTTTGCTTTGAGGTACCTCAGCTCGAGCGAGACCTGCCTCTCCATCTGCAGCTGCCGGTAGAAGCCCTCGATGAACCGGTCCGCCTTCAAATTAATGTCCTCGCCGGAAGCGGAAGCGTCGCTGGATGACCGCGACATCGCCGCTGCCGGCGAGCTCAGGGCGAGCGACGACGCCCGGGAGATCGACATCCCTCGCACGCCGAAGGAGGAGGAGGAGTCGGAGCAGTCGAGCAGGCTCGGCCGGGCCTGAATGCTGAGCCCGCGGCCCGGCGAAGGTTTATGGCCGCTGAGGGAGGAGAGGATCCACCTGGTGGCGTCGAATGAGAGCAGGAATTTGACCTTCTGGACCGCTCGCTTCAGCTGGCTCAGGATCGGGATTCTTCTCTGGGAAGCCATGATTGATTGGATATCGGAAGGGATTGAAAAGGGATGGATATATAGAAGAGGAAAGATCCGAGGAATCTGCTTGCTTAATCATTCGTCAATGTTCGGCGAGATGACGACGAACTGAACGTGTCGGAGATCGATTGCCAAGTCAACTTTGAGCACGCTTTATTTAGTCAATGGATTCAGAATCCTATGAGTTCTAATATGTGCGGCTATCAAATCTAGTTAGCTCATCTAACAATTTAATTAATGGATTTGGAATGTCAACGCATCCTTGTTCTTTTTGCATGGAAGAAAAGAGGAAGCTGCTAATTTACACGCAGTAACGCAGACTTACTTGAACCTGTTCTGAAATGAAACGCGTTTTAATTTTGCATGAAAATTTATTTTTTGTTGTTGATGTTGATTTTTCTTTTTAACATCTAAAGAAGCAAGGCAATGAAAAGAAGCTTCTATTCTTTTCATCTGGTGAGATTAAACTGACTTAATTGGTTTTCAGTTATTCACTGCTCCATTGTAAGAATCTATTTCTTTGTTTCTTCTTCCTTTCCATTGATATTGCTAAACATACTTCAAATGGTAGTAAGTTGCAGAGGGAGACACCAGGGATCTCTCTACACTGTTGTTTATCACTAAAATATGGATCGATTACACATCGCAAGATCACAAGGGAAGAAGCTCCCTTTTGCAGCTATAAGTGCTCCAACTGAATGACCTAATGCGAGTTTTAAAAACACTTTTCTTGTTTGTTAGCTTCACAAAAGATAAGATCGGAATAACAAGTAGCTTTCGAGACAACAATGCATTTGCTCAAAACTCAATCCTCTGTTTGACGGTTTAAGAAAGAAACAAATCAAAAACAGTGACTTGAAATTTCACTTCTCCGCTAAAATTATTTTGCAAAAGTAAAGCCGCCGGCGTTTACCACGTGTCGGCTTCTTGTTGACCGACCGCCCCACAGTGGATAGCGTCTCGACCAATAGTGATTTAGGAGGATCCAAAATCCCCAAAATATAAAGCAAACGCAATCTAAAAATGAGCGGCGTGAGAGGAAGGAAGTGAAAGGGAAGGTGCGATGGCGAGCGGCGGTGAAGGGGGGAAGAAGGGAGTGGGCGGAGGAGGAGGGCCGACGGTGAAGTTCTGCGACTTCTGCTGCACCTCGCCGGCCGTGCTCCACTGCCGCGCCGACGCTGCGTTCCTCTGCGGCGCCTGCGACGGTCAAGTGCACGGCGCCAACGGCCTCGCTTCCCACCACGAATGCGCGCGGCTTTGCGAGGTGTGCGAGCGCGCCCCTGCCGCCGTCGTGTGCAAGGCCGACGCGGCCGCCCTCTGCGCCACATGCGACGTCGAAATACATTCCGCCAACCCGCTTGCCCGCCGTCACCAACGCGTCCTCCTACCCACGTTCATCGGGCCCCTCGCCACGGCCGATGCTTCCCTCCAGGAGGGTGGTGGCTCCGGGTACTCGCTCCTCCAGCAGGAGTCGGCTGTGCCGCGATTCTTCTTCTCCGACGCCGACGCCTACCTGGACCTCGACTACGCTGACGAACCAAAGGCCATCGACAAAGAAGCTGATCCAACCGCGTGTCTCTTCTTTCCCGGCGGCGGCTGGGATTTGGATCTCAATGCGAACGGATTCAAGCTCGAACCCGATCTTTCCTTTTGCCACAGCGTAAATTTAACTATTTCGCATCGACTTCAATTTTTTCAACAGTAAAATAAATCCACCGCGATTGATTAACCAGTTATTCACGGTGCAGGAGTCGTCGGAGGCGGCAGTGGTTCCGGACATGTCGCAGGCGACGGCCGCGACATCGTGTAATAACTGGGATCCGGCGGCGGAGCGGGAGGCGAGACTGACACGGTACCGGGAGAAGAGGAAGACCCGGCGGTTCGGGAAGACGATACGGTACGCGTCAAGGAAGGCGTACGCGGAGGCGCGGCCAAGGGTGACGGGACGATTCGTGAAGCGGACGGCAGCGGAGGTGGACCGCATCTACTCGACGGCAGCGGAGGTGGACAGCATCTACTCGTCGGCGGAGGAGGCGGTGGCAGCCCTCATGGCCGACGATGACTACGGCGTCGTGCCGTCGTATTGATCAAATTAGCAGGCAAATATGCAGATTAACTAATCAAACTGTAAGATTTAGGCACTTTAATTGTATACTCTGTAAATAAACTTAATCGTATGCTTTGAAATATAATTATAACGTCACGCACCGGGATATGAATCCCACCTGATGAGAATATAATAAAAGGTTTAGAAATGAAAAAGACCTGCGTAATCAAAAAAATTCTTAAATTTATTTATTAAAATTATTTTATTTTTATATAACTAAAAATTAGATAGATAAAATAGCAGGTCAAATAAAACTTAAATACAATAAAATAAAAATCAAACTAAATTAGAAATTCACAAGCCGAATTGAGATCTGAATAATTCTAAATATAAATTGAAATCAATTATAGGATAAAAGAATATTTATGTCGCCCAAAAGACATTATGTAGTGATAAAGACGATGAAATATTTTATAAGAGAATATAATTTAATTTTCTACTGAGGCACAGTTCAATGATGAATTTTTAAAAAATCCATAGAGGTGGCTTGGGCTGACTCGTTAAAAAATTGCGAGCGCTTTTTTGATTTACACAAGTGATTGGTGGAAATTTACTGTGCTTCGATCTCTTCCGACTCAGTTGTTAAAAGGGCGTTCCCGTAGAATCGTGGAATAGGACTGATCATCTCTAGAGATTAGTCGAAATGAAAATTTAAATACCCTGATGCTAGAAAAAAAAATATTTATATCTGTCTATATCCTTAGCCATAGCACATCTATAGAATTTTCTTTTAAATAGAGTAATAAACAAAAGGTACTAGTCTACTAAATACTTCTTGTTTAATACAGTAATAACCTATGAACGATACTCTAGTAAAAAATTAAGCTCATTAATTATTTTAAAAACTTATTTCATTATTTTTAAATATCATTTTAATCTTCAATTTTGAAAAAAAGTGATATAAATATAAATAAATTATTTATCTATTTATTGATGTAAAAGGAAATATAAATTGAGGTAAAAATAGAACTATTCTCCGTTAATAACTCCTATTTAACTAATCCAACTTTTTAACCTAATAAAATAAAGTAGGAAATGCTCGAGTATTGTTAAAGGAAGAAAATTAAAAATTAATGATTACTGTTATTGTGCACTGGAGAAGAGGAAGGAAAGAGAGAAATCTTACCGTCACCAGCAAGATTC
>JBAMHZ010315215.1:0-12951 GCA_037177395.1 Alpinia galanga | reverse complement strand
AAACAGAAAGGGCCCTACCGGGGAGACGATAAAGCGTACCTCCCAAATCGGTGGTCTCCTCCCCCGGCTCCGCCTCCAGCGTCTGGCAGCCGTCGGATCGCAGCTCTGTGGATCCCTTTCTCCACTTCCTCAGGCTTCTTACAGCTTCCTCTGCCCGCCGCGCATTCGCCTGAAGCTTCTCGCTTCCTGGCACTGCCCTCCCCGATGACTGTATTCTCGCTCGTTCTCCTCGCCCACTTCGCCGTCCTCTCTGGTCTCGTCTACGACGTCATCGTCGAGCCACCTGGCATCGGCAGCACCCAGGAACGCTACGCCGGCACTGTACGCCCCGTCGTCTTTCTTCCCGTCCTCTTCAACGGACAGTACATCATCGAAGGCCTCTCCTCCTGGTTAATGTCCGCCTCATCCTGATGGACCTTGCCCTAGACCGCAACTGCACCCGCAGCGTACACCTCTCCTTCACTTCCTTCGGGATCCTCGCCATGATCACATCCTACATCATGTGCATACTCTCCATCCGCATCAAGATCTCCGCATACCTTTCGTGATGAGTTGATGAAGTGCTATATTCTCGGAGGTTTCCCGTCCCTGTTGGATCTGTGATGAGTAAGTGCTCTGTCAAGCTCTTTCTGTTATACATGGTACTTCGTGGTGTTAAGCGTTAGCATTGACTGTCGTTTGTTGTGATTATTGACTTCGTTTTTGCTAGATTCTCGTGAAATTTATACGAAATTGCTATTGTTCTGATACTTGATAAGGATAGCTTTCATCTTCTTATTGAATCAGTTTGTGTTGGGGGATTTTGATACTTGCTTAATGGTTGCATAAACTCGACCAACAATTCTAAGTTTCTATTCTGATGTTTGGCTTACCATACTACTTAGGTAACTAAATCAGTCGCCTATACCAGCTTGAATTTATTGCATGGCAGATACTGAGTTGATTAGTGATCATAATTTCGAACTTTTGCCAACATTCTCGTATTATCTTATTTCAAATTTAGCTTGATGAATTCATGTCCACATTGTGCTAGTAGTAGAACTTTAACTCCTGCAATTTGTACTTTGGTCGAATTAAACATCACCTGAGTATTTTTGTCAGGTGTATTTCAGAATTGATCTTTATAAATTATGCAGTGTTCAGGGTGTTCACTACCTCTACTGAGCGTTGAATCACTCAGAAGCACTTAGTGGCGAAATCATACTCATTTGTGTATATTCTACGCATTCCATAGAATTAGAAGAATTAGAACACTACCTCAGCTTAGTCAACTCCACAATCACTCAAACAGCACACACTAACTTCTTTCTGTGGCGAAATTATACTAATTTGTGTATCCTCCTAGATCATTGAATTAGGACACTACCTCAGCATAGTTAACCCCTCACAAGGCTACTCCAGGGATTTAGGTATAAAGACAAATCTGGATTGCAGCATGAGATTTCCTATTCAATTGTATTCATCCAGTCTCAAGTCTGCTTAGTGCATTCATTTATAACGAACATCTATACCTCTTTGATGCTCAAAGTACTGTGCAATTTGACATCTCTATCTCTTGAACGTTCAACTCTAATTCGATGAGAAGTTATTGAACAAAAAATAGTTGAATGAACTATATTTATTTTCTAAGATTCCTAATCTGATTCCTTCATGATACAAACTCTGCTTGATGGTTTCAGACTTCCTACCCATTAAGCGAAAACCACTTTCCCTCTCAACGTTGCTATCCCACGTCACTAGCCAAAAGTTCATCTGTTAAAATGCCCAGTTGCATAGAGTAGGAAGCCATCTCCATTAAATAAATGGACGTTTCATCTTTTATCTCCTTCACGTTTTAGACCTTGTGACCACTGTTATCATTATCAACTCACACCGTATGCATTCTCCACTTCCTCCTACTTTGTGATGTTACAGCCATTAAAACCTAGCACTATTTTATAATCCTAAAGCCTGGAGAGATCGTTTTCAGATTCTTCCTCTCCTGTAAATCTTCCCTCTGCATGCTTTCTGATGACTTGCCTTGTGTTTGGAGACAAAGGTGACATGGATCACCCCATCAGCTCCTCCATCTCGGCACTTAGTTGAACATTTTGACTGCAGAAGATGTTTGAGGTCAGCTACCAAAACCCACTACCTTCTTGTGTTGAAATTGTGGATAACCAAGTCAACATGGAGACTTTTGTGTGCATGCTGATTGTGCTAGATCATGGAGTTCCTCCAGAATAAACTATGCAAAAAAGATAAGAATTTTTTTCCCAGCATGCGCATCTCGCTTTTGCGATATTCTCTTTACAAATGCCTTTAGGAAGGAAGATAATCTTAACATCTGCATGTGATTATGGCTTAAACAGTATCTGAATAGTTGATTCCTTCAGTAGTCAACTCGGTTTAATGTTCACTATGAATATAATAGTAACTATTTCAGGTCTCCTTGCTCCTTTGTTTCCAAGGGAGTTTGAGAACCATGAATTTAGTTAAACCCTTGAATATATTATTTGATGTCGTTTGAATAATTCCTGATCAGGAGAAACGAGGCACTTTCTTCCTGTGAAATTTTGTCAAAAGGAAAGCAAAACCATTAGCATAATCACTTCTCATGACAAATAAGAAACCCAATGACAAGAAGAGGATACACAATGGAAACAATTTTTCAATTGTAGTTTGTAGTTCCATAATTAAGTGGGCACCATGTGGATGGAATACACAACCAAGCCTCGTAGTTCTAAGCCACAATTCCATGACAAGGTGGGACTTGTTTTCCAAGGATCATTATAATTGCAGGATATGTAGTAAAATTAAAGAAACTTCAAACAAGCAACATTGAACATTAAAAACAAAAAAAGAAGAAGGGAATAAAAGCAAAGCATCGATGTTGCAGAACATTCAACATCATCAATATGTGTGCCTGTTCTTGAATCTTTGTTTCAAATCCAACTTCTCTCACTTCAAAATTCTGACAATTATGATGTCAAGAATTGATTTTCTGTTTACCTGCAAAATTCATGGAAGCTTCCATGAAACTTGACTGTGCTCAACTGTGTTTGATTCCTAGCTTCTTCACTTCCACTTTGAGTGATTTCAGGTACTTGACGGCTTCATCAAGAACAGCAGGAGTATCCATACGTTCGCCGCCGGGAATTATTCCTTTCAGCGTCTTCACCATCTTCTTCATCTTCGCCCTTTTGCCACTGCCACCGCCACTGCCACTGCCACCTCCGGCGGCTGTTGCAGAAACTTGCTTCTTAGACTTGGACTTGGACTGCGACGAGCAGGCAGTGTCCGGCGAACTTCCGCAGGCCCGGCCGCCGGGAGTTCTTCCCGTGCTGACCACGTCGTCCTCCTCCTCCCCATCTTCCGAACTCAGCAGTGCGTCGATGTCTTCCGTCTCCTCGTCATTGTCCCTGTACGCGCTTTTGCCGGCCACATCGGCACGAGGAGCTCCTCCGCCGTGGGCATCGAAGCCCGGAGAGCCGAACCTATGGGCGAGCGAGGGGTGAAACATGACCTGGCTTCTGTGGTACGTCTGGTCGAAGATGACGAAGTTTCTGGGGCAGGTCTCCGACGGCCTGAACTCCACGTTGTTAAGCGGAGCCGGGAACTCGCGATTCTCATAGCCGGAAACAGGTGCTCCGTAGCCCGGCGGCGGCGGAGCTCCGTAGTTGTAGAAACCCCCACCTCCTCCGCCACCACCGGAGTCATAACCAAACCCACCATAGTCATATGCGTCGTCGGCCGGCGCGTTGCAGTAGTATCTTGGGTTCCTCTGCATCGTGAGCTCTCTTGGCAGGAGAACTTGCTGTCGCCGAAGATTTGGAAAGAAACCAAGGCTATGAATTCCAAATCGATACAAAAGAAGAAGACAACAAGAGAGACTGCAGATCAACTGGCGCTCAAACTACATGACGGGCTTTCATCCAACTGTCGGCAGAATTTAACTGGCAAACCTTCGACGATTGACGGTAAGCAACGATCCTTTCATTCATTATACATCTCTTCACCGTGACCTGAATGTGCATTCTACACTTTCCCCAAATCAGCCAACGCGGAGAGCACGAAAGAACACGCCCGGTGGCGATCAGCCGCCGGAAAACACCTACGACAAGCTGAGATGAGTTCAGGAGAAATCAACAGGGTACGCGATGCGATCCTCGGTTTAGAGGGAGGAAGAAGATATATAAGAGGGGACCGTACAGACTACAGAGTATAGGTAGATCGCAAGTACAAGAAGCAGGGGAAGTGGCAGGGGCGGGGGAGGAAGGCGCTTGATGCCCCTACAAGGAGGCTATTGGGAAGCACAGCTGTGGGCGCACTATATATACATATCTCGTCCGCCCTAATGATGAGAGACCCTCCGAAGCCGAGAAGATATCATCGCCCGCTTTCATTAAAATTGAGGCGGAGGCAGAGGCAATGACTGCGGCGTGGAGGGGGGGAGGCAGCCATTAGCGAAGCTGTCGGCGTGTGCGTGCACCCGGACGCGGGGTTCTCCATCTCCGTCATCGCGCGTGCCGCTGCTGCGCCCAACACGACACGCAAAAAAGGCGACGCCTTTTTGCGAATCCACCGTGGGATCCTCGGGCGCGCAGGCGGGCTGCCGTCGGATGGGCGGGTGGTGGGAGAGTCATGATGGCGCGGTGGGGGTGGCGCCATGATGGGGCGCGGCCGCGGCTGTTGGGGGCGTCATGATGCGGTCGCTGGGTCGGGGAGAGGGGAGGTGGAACTGGATGGAGGGAGGGAGCACGCGTGAGGAGTTGCCGTTTATAGTAGACCGTATCGGGCTGCTGCGGACTGCGACGGTCATCAATGTCGCGGTTCCCCAGCATGATCTCGCCCCTCTCGCCTTTATCATGACAGCCTCGTCCTTGTGCTTCGGAGCCGACGCCGTTTCCGTCTCCCTTTGTGTCCCAATTTTTTTGCCCCGTAGAAATACCGCGTCACCCTGATGGATCGGTTGAGGTCGGCGTGACGTAGATTATCGTATGTGACCTACACATACCGGGGTCGCTCGAGAGCGCCGCGTGGGACGAGTGAAGTTTTGGGTAAACCTTTTGGCGTGTAACTTGTTTGTTGCTTCATCTAATTGGGCCGAATTGTCAGCCCATGAAGGACCCAATATTCTTGCAGTCTCGTTGTAATTTGTACCAAGTCCGGTCTGCCTTTGGGAGAAGAGAATAAGTGGAGGAAAAGGTAGTCGTCAATGCTCCACCCACTCCAACTACACTAGGAAAAAGCTTTCCTCGTTCAAGGAATTTACTAATGGAGATCAGAGCAGTGAGGAAGAATTCTAGAGGTATGAATAAATCAATCTTCAAAAGAAACTATAAACTAATCCCTTCGCTCAAATTGTCAAGGTTCTGATCCTGGAATACGACGATACGGTTTTAGTATTTAGCTTTTGGTTTCGCTAAAAAGATTTGCAAGTAAGGTTTGGATGAAGCTAGCGATAAAGGGGGAAAACACTCTTATTGAAATCTCAAAATGTAGGCTTGAGCAAAGCTCATGATGAAGACAAAACTATCCAAGGACTTATTTGCTGGTTGCTACCATTGTTGATCTTGTCTGTACTAGACGCTTGCCATTGGCTGCTTTATCTTAATTGGCTTCGCCCTAAGCTCATGGATGGATAAAGAGATGATTTGGCATAAGCTATATTTTAGATTTATTTAGTAGATAATTCGGATTATTAGAAAAATAGTTTCTATGGAAATAACATTCGTGATAAATTGGACAGGACACAATCTAAATCCACGTCATCCCATTGGACTCCCTGAATTCTTGGTAGGGTCCAACGCCGTTAGCCAGGCGCACTCGAAGTGAACAGGGAGCGAGTTCCTCCTTTCGACGGGTTGGGTTAGGTAATAGGGTCCCACAGCTTCAAGATTAGCTCGGTGAGTAAGTAGGATAATTTATAAGCAAGCAGAGATTAATTTTTAGAGAGATTATAATTTTTGAATCTCCTTTTTTTATATTTGTCACATCTGAAGTCCTAATTTATTTCCTTCTAGACAGTTGAGGGCCACTGATGTGGTGGTTATATATATATATATATATAATTTTTTTACCCTGTGCGTTCTGTGTGTGACAACCTCACTCGTGCGACCCCGCTCCTCGGCATCATCGGTGCTGGCCATAATTTGGCTAGTGATCAGTAGGGAAATGGTAGTGCACGGTGTCCGATCATTCTCCGACCAGTTACTGGCTGAATTGCGGTAAGCACTGGTCGGAATTGGCTCCGCCAGCGCTGCCGACCTGTGTTGCCACTGGTGGCTGCGATTTTGGCCGTTTCTGACTGAATTTTGGCTGAGATTCCTCCGACGCTGATCTGCTAAGATTTATCGGTCCTATTAAATTATAATTTAACTTCGATAGCGATTAATTCTGGTGACAAATGGCAGTGGATGCGACAGTACTCACTGGACGTGCGGGACTAACATAGGAGCCAATGGGAGGCCGTAATTATGTGTTCGGTGACCTGCTCGATATTGGCGATCCTTTTTCGTCGAATTAGGTTTTCAATCGAATTGCACTACGATCGCACCCAGCTCGATCCCGAAGTCGATGGCCGGGGGCAGCAGCGACGCCGATCGCTCCAAGGCTCCCGCCGGTTCTTCCACTCCCTACGGCACCTTTATACCCCAGCAGCAAGTGCCGCTGCCGACGGCGCCTCCTCTTCCCAACCCTACGAAGTCGCTGCTGCAGTACCAACCGCCTCCGCAACCAGCCGCCGGCTACCACGCCATTCCGGGTCAGCTGATCCTTAGAAATTTTCCCTTTTCTTCGTTGCTTAAATCTTCAATCTGTCCTACATCCGTGACAACCAACCCTCGATCTTAATTTTGCCCCTTGCACTTATTTTTGTTTCAGTTGGGTCCCAATCTCAGCCGTACTCCGCCGTTGTGGATGGAATCCCCATGAACGCGGGGGTGCCTCCTCTCCCTTTCTGCGGCATTGGTGTTGGTTGGGCCTTGTAAGTCGTTCTATCTCTCCTTTAGGTCTTCTCAGATGGATTATGATGGCTGAATTCATATTTTCTTATGATCGAGTGCTACAAGTAGAGAAGTTGCTAAGATATGGACAGAGACGAGTAGAGGAAGAGAAAATTGCAATTTGTTATTGCTTAACTTCTGTAGTATTACATGATGCATATGTGTTATCTATAACTTGATCATCTATCTAATTTCCTGGTCCATCTCCTCCAATAGCCGAGCCTTTGCATTCGTCTCTCAAGGCAGCGTGTTTTGTGACCATAAAACAATCTTTCACGCCTGAGATTAGATGATTAGTAAATTGTTAAATATGCCAACTGTGTGCTGTTACTACAGTTTATGCAACTAGAATTCCATATGCTCGTATATGCACTGTTGCTTCAACAAACGATTCATGTTTTAACAAAACCTCGAACAAAGCTCTAATTGCTGAAAAACTGAGCTTTTCTAAATTTAAGATTAGGCATGCTATTCTGAATTGTTTAAAAAATCGGTTGCACCTTTTATATCAAGAACTTGTACCATAAAACAACACATAAAATTTATTTGGAGGTTCTTAGATGAGCTTATATTTTTGCTTTGTATCATCTTATAAATCACCTTTATATAAGATAAGCTTGTATCGGAAGTCATGCTAGCCTCATATCGGCATGCTGGGAGTCTGTTGGTCATTATATGTAGGCATGGATTTAGTTCCTTTTCCTTTTGGGCTATAACAAATATTTTGCATTTGGAAATTTAGGAACTACCCCTATGTGCCTTAACAAAGAGAAAGAAAATGGCGAAATATAAAGAACGTAAACATAAACTTGAGATTAAGAATTAAGTGATTACTTGTGACTGGGGAGGAAATCATGGAATCTCTTTCCCCATTTGTTGTCTTCTTTTTTCTAACTTTGCTGCATTTAATTGATTCTTGTTTATCGTGGGTGGCACATCTTTTTTTCTCTTAAAGGTTTGTGGCTGGATTTTTCTTTGCTTCAATTCCATGGTACGTTGGAGCTTTCATTCTTCTATTTGTTGCTCAAGACTATAGGGAGAAACCTGGACTGATTGCGTGTTCAATTGCTGTAAGTATCTTCCACTATGATTCCGAAACCATAAGTGTTGTTTGGTACTCTCCAAATGCATTATTAGTTTGCTTTTGTATACCTCATATTGGTGTCTCTTTGACCGTTGTAATGCCTTAGTAGTTTGCTTGCGGTTTGTCTGTTAATTCCACTGTGAAAGGCATAGTCTTAATAAGACTATTCTTATTCTTGCAGGCTGTTCTGGCGATCCTATCTCTGATTCTTAGTGCCTTCGACTTTCATGTATTCTGGTAAACTCCACCACATTTGTACCTTAGTTTAAAAGTGCAGTGTCTTATGTGTTAATTATAGAGTTTCTTAGAACAAACTGAACGCATTGAGTTCACAGGCAGTATTGATCTTATGCATTAGCCACTCAAACAGTGTGTTGTGTGTAAATCAATGCTTTTCTTAAACGAAACAAAGGGAACTTAAAGCACTCAGAGAATTTATGAGAACTGGATTAATGTTAGAACTACCCATTTCTTTCAAATATGATTGTGAAATCTGCATTTAGATGGAGTTAAAACATATGACTTGTGTAATGTAAACAGAAAGATCTGTTGCTTGTTTTGACTTGTCTGGTTTAGTTTTGTTCCTTTCTTCTCCTTTCCAGTTAAACAATATTTTTTTCTCTTTTTCTTTAGGTTTTTTTTTCTTCTTTCATGACAACTACTCTTCCAAGAATCCGTGTTGTTTAATTATGAAATTAATATCAATTAATTCTCAACAATCATCTAGAAAACCCATGTGCATGCCTTATGCAACCATGCACGCCACTCTAACTTCTACAGCCTCTCAAATTAAACTTATCGTTCAAGTTTAATGTCATCATTAATTACCACTTTAGCAAAGGGCTACAACTCTGTTTTTGTTTATGTAATAAAAATGCTAAATCTATTCATATTTAAATCTGAAACAGATTTTTCAGATTATTAGATGTTGAAAGAATATATTCTATTCTATATTCTGTTATCACTTTGAACTTTAAATCTATTGCATATTTTGAGGGGGCTCTGGCCGTCCTGTTAAATGCAACTATGCAGGGGTTCTTTTTATAAAATGGCCGACATTAATTACAAAGCTTTGTTTTTTTAGATAGGAACGACCACATATTGACCAGATCCACCAACGGTGGAGGGGAATGCGTGTTTTTTTGTTTTCTTCTTTTTTCAAAAAAAAAAAGAGAGAAAAAAAAGAAAAGAAACATTGAAATTGAGTTGGATTGTGAGACAGATGCCATGAGATTTCAACCAACGTGAGTTCACCGTTGACTTTTGGCTGCTTGTAGTAAATGAATGTCCTTGCTCGGTCAACAAAAACGATTGATGAAAACAGTTGAATTTGAAAGGAGAGAAAACAGCTCTATTTGTTTGAGCAGTGGCCAAAAATAATTATTATTTTCGCAATAATTAATTAAGAATAAGAGGGATATAATGCACATTTTTTTTTCTGGAGGATAATCTTTTCCCCAATTGTACACCTAAAGTCCAGCCCACGGAGGACCACAATTATATTCCATGGGCGCGGGGAAATTTTAATAATAAAATAAATCAGCAAATAATAAATTTTAAATTAAATTTTGTTCACGTTCCGCCGCAGCTGTCGCTCTTCTTGCGGCGACCCCTGGCGACGTGACCACGCGTAATTAACAGGGTGGATCGAATCTGTAGAACCGCTTCCGTCCGTCCCCATTGTGGCGGCCCGAACCGGTTCAAAAAGCTCTGCCTGTCTTCTCCGATCCATCAGACAGAATCGATTCGAGCAGTGTTGTGTGCATGCGTCATCAACGTGTTCCTGAGCCTGCACTCTGGTGGGTCCCGCAATGGTGAAGCGGGGAGTTTGGTGTTCCCTGAACCGCGAGGTTGACGGAGCGTTGTAAAAGAGTTGACGAGCTCTTTAGGATACGTAAACGAGTGCGATCTCACTCACGTGGAATCCGCCGATCCGACCGGAACCGGGAGCGGGGGGGGGCATGGACCGCGGACCGTCTCGGAATCTTACTCGAAAACTTCCATAGTTTAAGAAATTACGATTGAACCTCCTGGAGTTCATTAAATCACCCTACTTTATCCTTCCCCTTCGCGTTTAGCTTTGAATTCTAGGAGTTAAATGAAAGCGATAATAAAAGTGTAGGAGCAAAGTGAAACTTTCTAAGAATCCAAAGTCTATCTTTTCGGCGACGTTTTTGTCCAATGGGAAAAGTGGTACAGATCCGAGTAAATTTTGTCGCCAGCGTCTTGTCCTCTCTCTTCTATTTAATGTCATGTCCATCTCCCATGCCAAGACTCGGACACTTCTCCAGCCCCTTCCAAGTACTCTCATCCCTCTCCGGCGACCGTTGACTCATCTAACTCCGGCGAGGCGACGACCCACGGCGGACAAGTTCTGTTACATGGATACAAGCGGCGGTGGCAGCCGCCCGGCACTGCTTACTTTGGACGCCTCTGCTCCACTTTTCCTCGCCTCTTCTCTAACCGCCGCCGCCGCCGCCGCCCGCCGTCGTGGAGTCCTGAACCAAAAGCCACCGTCGACTCCTCTGGTCTCCTGCGGCGAGATGGATTTCTTCGCCAGCGAGAAGGAGACAGCAACAACTGCGGCGAGTGATGATCATCACGGTCTCAATGTCAAGAAGGAAGCCCTCGCCATTCAGGTTCTATACATGAATTTGTTTAATTTGTGGCGTCTTAACTAAACTATAAATATATATAATATCTATTCGCGATACGATCTGATCTAGTTTTCTTTTCTTTTGTTTATACTGTTCTAAATCAATTTAGACTGCTTTGCAACTTGGCAACACGGGATCAAGTGATGCGTCCAATAAAGAAGACGATAACGAGGTCAATCATATAGTAATAACCGATGAGCGTTATTTCTATACAATTTTCTTTCTTATTGATTCGGATCGTACTCGAGAACTTAATTTTGATTATTATACATGATCTCGTTCATCAGTTGGCGGCCATCCGAGCTGAGCTTGCACGCATGAAAGAAGAGAACGAGAATCTGCGAGAAATCCTGAGCAAAATGAGCAACGACTACAAAGCCCTTCAGATGCATCTCGCCGCACTCATGCAGCAACAACAACAGGTGCATGATCGAGGAGGAACCCAAGTTAATTAGCTCGATAACTTGATCTAACTGGTGATTGATTGATTTGTATCCAGCCTACAGAAGACAAAATGATCTCCAGGCAGTTCATGGATCTGGCTCCGGTTAATTCACCGTCGAACTCATCGATGGCGAGCCCCGGACGCTCTGTCTCGCCGCCGGAAGTAGGATCCGTGGGGTTGGATACCGGCAAGGCTTTGACGTCTAGCGATCAGCAAGCATCGCAAGAAGCCACATTCAGGAAGACTCGTGTTTCTGTTCGAGCTCGATCGGAAGCTCCCATGGTAGATTCGCGATCACGATCTTAATAAATCGAGTGAGCTTTGAATGCTCAATTATTGGCAATTTTATGCGTCTAGATCGCTGATGGATGCCAATGGAGGAAGTACGGGCAGAAGATAGCCAAGGGAAACCCGTGCCCTCGAGCTTACTACCGGTGCACCATGGCCGCCGGCTGTCCTGTTCGCAAACAGGTATAATTAATTATTCGTCCAGTAATTGTTGGTTTAGCTGTTCTTATTGATGGTGATCGATGTGCAATTCGAGTTTTTGTTTGGTTCGATGAGTTGTTGTTAATGATCAGGTGCAAAGGTGCGCCGAGGATCGGTCGGTGTTGATAACGACCTACGAAGGCACACACAACCATCCCCTGCCGCCGTCGGCGATGGCCATGGCGTCGACTACCTCCGCCGCCGCCTCCATGCTCCTCTCCGGCTCGACGTCGAGCGCCGACGGAATGATGCTCGCCAACTACCTCCTCCCCTCTTCGTCGAGCATGGCCGCCACCATATCGGCCTCCGCGCCGTTCCCCACCGTCACGCTGGACCTCACTCAGCCCCCGAGTGCTAATCCCCTCCTGCCGTACCAGTTACGGCCGCCGGCGACCTTCGCGTCACTTTTCGGCGGCGGCGCCCACACGCAGCACCACATCAACCAGACGACGTTCTCGGGGCTCCAGTTTTCGCCGGAGACGGTGACGGCGGCCACCGTTGCGATAACTAGGGACCCTAAATTCAACGCTGCGCTGACCGCCGCAATCAAGTCTTTCACCGGAAGCAGTCAACATGCAGCTGGCACCGCCGACCGCGGCGGCGGCAACGACTTGAACGGCGGTCAGAAATAGTAACGTGCAGATCAAGCCACCGGAATTTCCTTTCTTCTTTTAATTTCTTCGATCGGTTTCGCGGGGAGAAAAGGACGGGATACCGAACGCATACCGTAGCCGTGTAAATTATTGTCGATTTGTCATTACCGTGTCCGTGCGTCGACGATGGAATAAAGACGCAACTGCTGCATGAATTGATGGACATCTCGATCTTAATTGTTCATCCTTTGACGGTTTGTCTTCTCCATCCGTTGAAAATGGCGGTTGGTGGATGGATTTTCATTGGATGGAAGTGGTGTCCACCGTCGCGGGACGAGGTGGAATTGATAATTTTATTGGGCTTAATCATAATCTTATGTGGGCCTAATCCAACAGGAATGAAATTATGTCTATACGAGAAGCTTCTTACAATAATTTAGCCATCAAAATTGGCTCAATTGGTAAATATAAAGAGTAACTCTTGAGTGGACAGAAATTAATTCTTAGAGAGGTTATAGTCATCGACTGATCCTCTCATTTGTACTTGTCATACCTGAGTTCTTAATTTATCATGCGGTTCCACATTTCTTCTCGCGACAATTTCATATATATTTTTTTATTTAATTAAAATAAAAAAAAATATTTTATTGATAAGAAAGTGAAAGAGAGTGCCTTTCATTTGTTTATTATCCATGTA
>JBAMHZ010315106.1:0-12952 GCA_037177395.1 Alpinia galanga | reverse complement strand
ACTTAAAAAGTCTATTTATGATCTAAAGCAAGAGTCTAAATAATAAAGAACGAAAAAAACTGGAAGTGATATTTTATCTTATGATTTTGAAATGATCAATGAAGATCATTGTGTCTACTTAAAAAAGAAAAAAAAGTCTATCATCTTATTATTATATGTTAATGATATGTTAATAACTAGAAGTGACACAGAATTTGTGAAAGATGTCAAAGTATGACTTTCATCACAATTTGATATAAAAAACTAGGAGAAACTGAGAATATCTTAGGAGTAAAGATCATAAAAGATCAATTAAAAATATTTTTGAATTTGTATCAAGAGACTTATATTACTAAGATGTTACGACACTTCAATATGTCAAATTGTAACATTGAATAAACACTTGTAGCAAAAGATATTATTTTGAGCAAAAGTATGTGTCCTAATACTTTTGAAGAAATAGCCCAAATGAAGAAAAGACCATGTACAATATTATTGGTAGTTTAATATACACTATATATACTATGTACTTGTCCTGATATCAACTATATTGTTGGTTTAGTTAGTCGTTGTCGGTCTAATTCAGAACTAATTAGATATTGGAAAGCGGTGAAGAGGATAATCAAATATCTTAAAGGGAAATTATTATTTCTATTTTCAATGATCTAATATGAGTATGAAAAACTACATAGATGCAGATTAGGTATGTGGAGTTTCTTCGACCTTGACGATAATTGTGAATAATTATCGGTCGACCAAAATAATCATGAAAATATGAGCAAGCTTATGTGAATAAGTGTTATTCACAATTATGAGCAAGCTTATGCCTTCTTGCTGTTCTATTTTCACATGAGCAAATTACATAATCTTGTTGTTCTATTTTCAATTATGAGCAAGTTTCTTCTAATATGAGCATGAAAATAAATTTACATTTTTGACATTTATCGGTCGATTAATTATATTTTTTATTTAGTACTTTAAATATAATTATGAATAATTGTAATGATTAAAAATGTTAAATATACTTTTAATATAATACTCATTATGAGAAATTAGTAAGATGATCCAACAAAAAACAGTCACCCTGGTGGTGGAAATTTCGTGGGATTGAGCTGCGACGCATGGCCCGACAACCATTACATACATCCCTGCGTAAAGAAAATAAAAAGTGACTATACTGCAACCGCAGATGCATGGAGAAGAGATCAAAGATTAAAAAAAGGGGAGTTTCTTCGACCAATGTTACGTCGCTGCAGCTGGGATTAGGTTGATAGAAGGAGCACGACGACTCAGGAACCGTCTTCGATGATGAAGCGACGCTCATCGGATCGCAACACCAAAACCCCCTGCATGCGTTCGCCGAGTCATCAATCCGAACGAACGAGGGACGAGGAAAGCAAGCATCAAGCAGAATAGATGCGTGTTTATGAGGACCTGTGACCAGGCGCGGTGGAATAGAATTCCTAAGGTCATGGAAGCGGATGAGGACGGGGAGGTGGAGGTGGAGGGACGAGCATCTTTCAGTTCGCCGGAGAAGAGTTTCAACGCTGTGGCCGGCCGGCGAGGTGGCAGTCCATGACAAGAAACCTAAACAGTCCCTTGCTTTTTTCATATCAGTACCACGATTATTCTATTTCCCGTAACAACCCCTTATTGTTTAGTTTTCAAATTCCCTCAATATTTATTATGTTTTTCACAATGACTTCGCATTGATTGGTGTAAAAACGTTTTTTAAACATTTTTTTATATTGTATTGTATTTTTAAATTAAAATATTTTTTAAAAGGATCTTTTAATATTAATCAGATAGTATTTAAATAAATAAATATTAAAGTAAAAAATTAATCTTTTTCCAATTCGATTAGTCAACAATAATGTATTTATTTATTACGTGATAATAAAATATGAGTTAAATAATACAATAAAAATTTATTTATTTGAAAATTTTAATTTATAATTCAGTTTAAAATTTACTATATAATCTTGATGATATTCATTGAGTATTTATTCATGCAATTTTTTTTTTAAATTCTGAATAATTAACATTAAGATTATTCACATTATTTTTTTTTTCAATGAATCAATGATTCATAGGCAACGAAGCATAATTGTGACATCAATGACATGCAACTTAAACATAGAATTTTTTTTATTCAGAGTTAATAAATATATTTTTTCTAAAATTAATCCTTAAATTTTATCATTTTGAACTTAGATACATTTAAAATTTTATCAAATCTTAATTTCATTATAATATAATCAAAATCTAGTCAATTATCCGATATCCATGGTCGTTGGCTGTCCCTGCTAGCCAATCATTGATTGTCAATCGCGCAATCGACATTGATAGTCAATCGCTAATTATGCCACCACTACCATCGCTAGTTGTCATTGGCTGTTGTTGCTTGTTGTCGTTGATGGTCATCGATCATCGATGCCCTTGGTCATTGACTGTCGACGCTCTTGTTCATCGACGCTGCCGCCTATTGCTGGTCATCGCTTCTGATGGCCGGTCACTACTATTATTGGTCACCGATTATCAACATTGTCAGTCGTCGCTATCTTTCAGAATAAATACAATCTTAGAATATTTAATGTTTTCAAGATAATTTAATTTCGAGTTATATGATATCATCGATTACCTTAATTAAATAGGATAAAATAATATAATCATATATGGATAATAAAATTTTTGAACAAAAATTCTGAATTACTTTGAGTTTTCTGTATGTACTCCCAGATACTACTATGTTTTGGATAATAAGAGCATTTTTTTTTTCAAATCAATCTATTGAAGTTGAAAGCCAACAGAATTTTGAATCCTATTTAGGCTAAAATATAAATCTTTGCCGATCAGAGAAAAACTCGAAATCAAATTTTTATTGGATAAAATGTAAGACCGAGCAAAAATGAACTTATGGTCAAGCTGTAATTTATAAGAAATCAGCTAGCTCAGTTCATATTTTACGTTGACAATGAATGAAATTTTTTTAATAAATTTAAATCGATCGCTTTTAGAATTAATTGGATTAAAATTTAAATATCTAATATCAACTAAAAAAAATTTATCCATGAGCTAGCGGTCAAGAAGTTGATCAGCTCCAAGGGTCAATTTATGAGGAATACAAGTTTTTTTAGCGTGTCTGTTTTTTTACTGCATTAGCTCTTAGTTGGGCACAAAATGTTTCTTGTGATTTACCTTCTTTATATTGACTATGAAACCAATTGGAAGGATACAGAAGGTGAACGAATTGCCTTTTTATACAAGAAGTTAATGAGCTCATAAAATAAACCATGAACAGAACCAATAGATAGTAAACTCGTGACCAAATGATTAACTAAAGCGAGCCATGAGCTATAAAATAGGCTCACAAGGGGATCGCGAGCCATGAGCTATAAAATAGGCTCACAAGGGGATCACGAGCTCATGCTAAATGATTATGGTTTTAATACTCTTATAATCTAAGTAAATAGATAGATAATTTAAATAAAATTATATATATATATATATATATAAGTTTTTAAATAATTTTTTAAAATAATAATTTTAAACCGTAATAAACCGTGAATCAAATTATAACTAATCTTTTCAAATTAAATTGTAATCATTTCAAAAGATTAAGATTAAAGAGTGATATTTTAAAACCCTCAAATTAACAATTTTGAATAATCAATTTTATAGTCTTGAAGAATATCTACTGGTTAGTATATACAGATGTAATATAATAGATAGTGAGTCAATTTTCTATAAATATGAAAGTGTCATTTTTTTTATATATTAGTTATTAGCTTTAAAAATTAAAGATTTACTATGATTTATTTTATCTTTCTTAGATACGGTGATTTAAAAGTGAAAGCCGTTAGAATGATTATGGATCGTATGAGCTTTGCAGGGCGGGACATACGACGCATATCCACACGAGCCTGTCTGGTCTGGTCTGGTGCCTCTGCTCTCTGCCTGTCTCCGCTTCGACGGTAATGACTTGCTTGAGATTGAGAAATTAGCGGTTGCTTGAGGAGGGTGCTTTCAGACTTGAGTGCTCTCCGACATCTCCGACTGCATTCGCTCGTACAATTGAACAATCGATTTCGTCGGTAAGCATGTTTGAAGGTTTCTTTTCCATCACCAATTAGGAAAGGCGAAATCTAGTGTGCTTTATTTCCAGTCATGCAAATTAAAGCAAATATTGACCAAAATGGTAAAAGCCTAGAGAAACTAAACTAACGTAAGACAAAACTGCAGTTGCATAGTAAGAGTCAAGAGTTTTTGGGTTTCCCTATTAATTCACAGCCACGTCAGTTGCCAAATAGTTGGAGTGCATCCTCTCTTGAGCATCCACTCTGGCTTGGGAATCCTTGAGAACTTGGACTGCTTCTTCAACCTTGGCAGCCAGTGACTCTGGTGACTCCACCAGCAGCAATAGTTCGCTATTGTCCATCTCTAACAGCATTCCAGTAATCTTGGCGGCGAGATCAAACTGCAAAGCAAACGCATGACTCCGAGTTAATGAAATGGCTTTGTTTATGGGTTCGAAGTAGCAGCAGCCATGGAATGAATTATTATCAAATCACCTTGAGGTTCTCTACTAAGGGGAAGAGGTGCTCGCCAAGAATCTGCTTTTGTTGCTGTGGAGTTGCAGCGGCAAGCATGGTGCTTAGCATTTCGGTTCCATGAGAGCTGGAGGAGCCAGGTGAATTTAAGGATGCATTGTTAACTGGACGACCATTTGGTAGGTAGTTGATTTGTCCAGGTCTCTGCCATTGCACATACACATGGGTAAACAAGAATGTTGGATGATCAGGAGAAAAACCAAAGCAAAACCTGGATAGAACACCTGATGGTTTATGAAATCTTTTCCGCCATTCAAAGAATGATTTGCATGGTGCCACTGAGGTAGGTATGTATTTGGCTGCCCAGATTGAAGCAGTCTATTCCCGTTCGTCCTGCCTCTATTTTGTCTTTGTTGCCTCGAAGTGTTTGCCATCTGAAATAATAATCAGATGATGAAATCTTCCAGCCGGAAGTAAATAACAAATTTGTAAAAAGATTATATATAATGTTCATTGTGACTCACTGCAGGAAATGGCATTGCCTGGTAAGTCGGTCTTGATGGGGCAACAAATCCGTTGGGTCTCCAGCCAGGACCGAGACCAAAAGGTTGATGATACATAAGACCATCCCTTGGAGGAACTTGTGCAACGACCGCTGAAGAAGCATAGTAAAGAGGGGTATAGGCAGGAGGCATAACGGCAGCTGGAGACCCAGGCAGGCGCTGAGCATATTGAAGCTGCAATTGAGCTCGTCTTTCCTCTTTTCTTTGTGCAATTGAGACGTACAGTGGCTTCCCGTGGAACATGCATCCTATACATGTATAACAAATGGTTCTATGATTGGAATCAGATAGAAGAATTATGGTATAAAAGACCAGAAAACATGAATTACCATGCAAATTATTCACAGCTTTGTTAGCATCTTCAGGGCTACTATAGCATACAAATCCAAAACCTTTACTTCTCCCTTTATCATCAAGCATAACTTTTGCAGAAGTTATATTGCCAAACTCACTAAAGCGATCCAGCAAGACATGATCGTCGACAACATCATCAAGATTTTTGACATAGATATTTGATGCCTGAGAGGAAGGTTAGTTACTTTTAAGCTTATATATGAGATAAAGGACATGCTACAGTTGCAAGTGAAACAGCAGAGCACAAAATACCATGTATTTCCTCATTTGCTCACTCTTCTTTTCCTCATAAGAACGACGTAATATTTGTAGCCTTTCTGCCTTTTTCTGGGCCCTTGCAACATATAAGGTGTTGGTTCCTACTCCAGAGAGTTCAGAAAGACATAAAAGTCAGTGATCTGATTACCACCAAAAGTTTTACTATTACTCTTTATGCCCTAAAAAGTAAGACTGGTATGGACCATGCATACCAAGTTGGAGACCATTCATTGCTTCCATTGCCCTTTTTGCACTATCATGGCTTTCAAAGTTAACAAAACCAAACCCCTTTGAATTTCCATCATCATCCTTTGCAATGCTAACACTTGATATTTTGCCAAACTCAGAGAACTTGAGCTTAATAAGTTCTTCTGTTATGTCCTGATCCAGGTTCTTCATGTATAAGTTAGTAAATTGAGCATCGAGGCTGGGCAATCGTTCACTCTTTTTCACAAAGTTGGCAACATAGCTACGGAAAGAAAAAGAAGAAATATCAATGAGAGACTAAGCAACTCTTTCGCATCTACTATAAAAACAATGAAATAATTTATCATGCTCTGCATATTAATGTTCATGCATTGATGTTTCTTTGAAGCCATAAGAAAAAGAAAACAATTAGGTAGCTGACTTCGGACAGAAAGTTGCCCATCTATGTTATATATACAATCCCAATGAGGCCATTTTTAAATTTCATCCTAAGAAATAGCAAACAAACTAGCCATCTCAAAAAAACATGGATTATAAGAAAAATGGAAAGCCAACTCAAATAACAGACAAAGCTTCAAAATGGAGAAATGTTAAAAGAATGTGATGATTGGAGGTTTTGGAATCAGTTGAAATGGTGATTCTTACATTGTCTTTCCTTCGCATGAAGAGCCATGAAGGGCTTGAATGGCCGAATTTGCTGATTCTTGAGAATCAAACTGGACAAATCCAAACCCTTTACTCCTTCCATTTTCATCTGTGGCAACTTTACAAGACAAAATTGTTCCAAACTTGGAAAACATATCGTAAAGCATACCATTGTTGATACAACTGCTAAGGTTCTACAAATAATCAGAAATAAAAGATCAAAATTTTAAAGTATTTCAAAGACTGAACAATTTGACTTTAAAGCATAAAATTGCAAAGTGGCCAATTAAGATAACTTTCTATAGATCTACCTTCACAAAAACATTGCCAATCCCACTGCTCCTTGCGTTTGGATCTCTACGCGACCACATCAATCTAATTGGTTTGCCATTTAGGGGAGTATGGTTTAACTTCTCCATTGCAGAAATTGCTAAACCAGCAAAAATAGAATCACATGCACAGTTAAAACATGTACCACCTAACCAAATCCTGAGCGTACTTATGAAAAATGATCAACAAGAATAAAGATGAAGATAATTGGGAAAATAATATCCAAGAAGGCTTATATGCGAAAACAAATACTTAAATAAATAAATAACGCAACAGGATTACATGACAGAGAACAAGATGCAGAAAAAAAATTTTAAACAACAGAAAGATAAAACGTCCGAACCGAAAAGAGTAAATCTAAAGCGATAAGAAAAGTCATATATATATATATAGAAGAAAAAGTAAAAATGGAATCTATAACGCAACAGATAACATTAAGAACTCCAAAACAATCCTTTATTATCAACTTATTCAACATCAGCAATTCATGCAATGATTCACATCGTGAATAGCACCCAAAAAACGGCAGGAGCAAAATAAAAATTGAATTGTAAAGATGAGATAAAGCAAATTAAACAGTACCCAGGGCAGCGATGCGGGTAAAAAAAAAAATCTCAAAATAGCATACGCTTCCAACAAACAAAAACCGAAATCAACATTTAGATAAAATTCCTAAACGGCCTTATTTTCCGCAATGCAAAACAAAGATTAATACAAGGGGAAAAAAAAGAAAAAGTAAATCGCGAGAATACCATCTTGGATCGAGATGTAATTGACGTAGCCGTATCCGAGAGAGAGCCCGGTGGCGGAGTCCTTGCAGACCCTTACGGACGTGAGTTCGCCGATGGTAGAGAACATCCCGACAAGGTGCTCCTCTCCGACGTCGGGGGCGAGGTCTCCGACGTAGAGCGCAATCGGACTGTGCTCCGCGGCGGCGGCGGCGGTAGACGCATCGACGGCCTCCATCGTGGGAGAGGGATCGCAGTCGGAAACCAGAGGAGATCGGAAAAAGTAGGGTTAGGGTTAAAAGGAGCGCCGAGGAGGACGAGAAGAAACGATGGTTTGCATGGGGCGGAAAGTAGGACGGGAGTTTTTGAAGGGGCGAAGGGAAGGAGGCCGAGGGCCGTGAAACCTCGTCGCGTCGCCTGGTGGGGTCGATATTTATTCCCCCTCGAGAAAATTTATCAATCTTTTCACTTCCACCCTTTTAGTTTGTCAAGTATTATTTCAAGCCATTTGAAAGCTGAATTTCATGACACAACTTTATAATTAGGGTTAAAATTGCTATTTTTATAAATTATAAAAAATTTTAACTAAATATGCATGTGAGGCTAAAATGAAAATTTTATTTTCTAATTAATTCTATTTTTAAAAAATAAAATTTGTAAAAAAAATAAACCAATCATTTTGCCACGTCATAGATCTAAATTAGAAGCACAGGATAAGCGACTTAGTCGGCTTCATAAAAATAAAAAAAATAGAAAATCATAAGATTAAGTCTTTTTATTATAAATTATACATGAAATTATTTTTTAAATTTGGAATTTTTTCTAGCATTTTATTTTTATTTTTGATGTTTCAATAGTTTTTAAAATTTTTCTCAAAATTTATATAAAAATCCTATTTTCTAATAGTATAAAAAAAAATAATCTCCTAGAGATAGGCTTTGAAAAATACTACAACAGCTAATTGCTTTAATTAAGAAAAATAATATATTATTATTATTATTATTCTTTTTAAATTAAGAAGAAAGCAAGTATTAAACATCCATTTTAGAATTTCTTTATTTAGGATAAATTTAAACATGCAAGATATATTTATCTCTAGATTAAGACCACAATATGAGAAGATAATTACTTGGATAATTTTTTAATGATTAATTATTTTATAATGGAATTATATACTAGATTCCAAAGCAATTACTTCAAAAAAATTATAAAATGAAAAAAAAACATTTATGTGAGAATATACATTAAATGAAAATTAAATTGTTTTATGAATCAGAATAATTATTATAGTCAAAAATCATTTTTTAATTAATATTTGTCTAAATGTATTGAATAGGAGAAAAGAATTTCTAAACAAACTAAAATTTCAGATGACAGCTTATAAAATAAATTTCCGGATGAGTTTTATATATCCTTTCTCTATTTTCTTAAAAAATAGTTTAAATTTATTAAATCAGTAATTTAGTTTATTAATTATTTTCATTTAGTGAAAATTTTGGAATTAGTAAAAAAAGAAATTAATTTTCACTTGGTTATGACAATAAGATGTGATTAGAGAGGCTACTGAAAACATTGGACCAAATATCCAATTTTAAAATTTATGGATACTCAAATAAAAGCTTGATCAAATTGTTCAGTGACACTAATGGTAACTATTTAAAAAGAAAAATTTATAAATCATTTAAAGATGTACCAAAGAAACACTCAAAAGAATAATAATAACTCTATTATTTTATAATCAGATAAAAAGATTTGCACACGACAATAACAAAAAAAATTACTCTTCTGAAATTCATATTTTTTTCTTCGTGTCTATATATATATATATAGAGAGGTTTCCCGTTTCCATTTGATTTAAGTATTTAAGGTATGGTAAATAATTTATACTCTTTTAAAATTATATACTCATATACAATCATCTAAATATGTATACTCATAAATATACTTAAACTTAATTTATAATGATAAATTAATACATATACCTCAATTAGAGCGAGGGTGTTAAGTATATATATATATATATATTCAGTAATTTAACTTGTTATAAAAATAATAGTATAACTCTATTATGAACACTTATCACGATAAATTTATCATGATTGATTTGTTTAATTAAAATTGTGATTTGATTACAATATTGAAACAATCAATTATGAACAAAATAATTTGATTGTTAGAGTTAAAGAGAAATATGATAGTAACTCATTCAATAAGTTAAGAAAATTATTTACCTTTCGGGTGCTCCGCCCCTAATCCCCCGCAAGGGGCACTGCCCTCTTGAGGTTAACCTTTTTTTTTTTTATCTTATCATTGACTTGAGAAGTTTGTATTAGTAGGGGTCATAAGCATGTCCCATTTATTTTCTGTTTTTGCAATGTATGTTGATCTATGTCATGCTTATGCCATGTATGTTGATATATGACATGATTATATGTGTATATAATGCATGTTAAATTGATAATTTTACTAAAGTTAAGTAAATTTAATATATGTCTACCTAAGTAAATTGATAATTTTACTACCTTGATCAATAGTAGATATGTTTGTCAAAGTAAAATGGTTTTATTTATCTTTTTAGAATGCGATAAGATAATTATAATATCCAACTTATCAAATATTGGGTATGACTTTACTAAGGTTATCTCAATAAGATTGAAACCTTAGAGGCATAAAATTAGAAAATACACCGTTAGATGGGCAAAGAACAAATAGTGTTGTTCACATAATTATCCAAGAGTTGCATTAGATGTAATTGGTAAATGTTACCTATCTAAATAGCCAAGTCTTGGGCGATTAGCTAAATCTAACTCAAAAAAAAGTAAAATATGAATCTTAACCCACTAATATGTAATTACTATTGAGTTTGGAACTAGTAGTGTGGTTAAACTATATTTGCCCATATCCATGATTTGCTCCTATCCAACCTTATATATATTTTAATGGGAGAATCATTTAATTAAAGATATAATTAAGTGAATTTTAAATATAATATTTATTTCTGTATTTATTATTATTGTAGATAACAATATCTGTAAATACATCAAATATCCTATCACTTCAATCTATCCTTGAGAAGGACAAGCTCAATTGAATTGAACTAATTTCCTAGATTAGTATAGGAAATTGAGGATTGTTCTTAAGCAATATCATAAAGCAACCTATTCATGAACCATCTACTTCTAATACCCCTCTTGCTGATAAGGATGCTTATAAAAAGCATCAAGATGGTGAATTAGATGTATCATGTCTTATGCTTGCCACTATGAACTTTGAGCTTCAGAAGCAATATGAGAACATGAATATTTATAGTATGGTTGAATATTTAAGATGACTATATCAAAAGCAGACGAGACATGAGAGGTAAGGAAGTCCTATAAGAACTCATGTTCTTAAAATAATTGGATACATTGAGAACCTTGACAGATTGGGCTTTCCGTTGAACCAAGAGTTAGCCACTGACTTATTTCTACAATCATTGCTTGAAAGTTATAGTCAATTTGTCATGAATTACAATATGAATGAAATTGAAAAATCATTGCATGAGTTGTTAAGCATATTGAGAACTGATGAATAAAATCTTAAGAAGACCAAGCCCATATTGATGGTATAAAAGGGCAAAGGAAAACACAAGCCTAAAGATAAGAGTAAGACTCAAACCAAAGGCAAGGCAAAATCTACTATATTGAAACCTAAATGAGGGGTGGCTAAAGAAGGAACCTGCTTTGATTGTAGCCAAACTGGACATTGGAAGAGAAATTACAAAATTTACCTAAAAGAATTGAAAAAGAAGAAAAAAAAGTGAGACTTCTGCCTTAGGTATTTATGTTATAGAAGTTAATTTATCTGCTTCTTCCTCATGTGTATTAGATATCAGATATGCTTCTCACATTTGTACTAATGTGTAAGATCTAAGAAAGAGTAAATCATTGACAAATGACAAAGTGGACCTACGAGTTGGCAATAGTGCAAAAGTTGCAACTATAGTTGTAGGATCATATTCTTTAAGTTTGCCTACTGGACTTGTTTTGGAACTTGAGAATTGTTATTATGTGCCTGCTTTAACTAGAAATATTAGTTCTATTTCTTGTTTGGAAAAGAAAGGTTTTTCATTTACAATAAAGAATAAATATAGTTCTATTTATTTAAATAACGTTCTATTGTAGTTCACAATTAATAAATGAGCTTTATGTTTTAGACCTTGAAAACTCAATTTATAACATAATATCTTGGGTCATATATATGAGAAATGTATATCTAAACTCCATAGAGATAGACATAGAGATAGACTTTTAGGCTCATTTGATTTTGAATCATATGAGGTATACGAATCTTGTTTATTAGACAAGGTGACTAAAACTCCTTTTAATGAATAAATGAGCTAATGAATTATTATGACTTATACATAGTGATGTATGTAGCCCTATCAATATATAGCTAGAGGAGGTTATCCGTATTTCATTACTTTTACTGACGATCTTAGTATATATGACTATGTGTATTTGATGAAACATAAGCCAGAATCCTTTAAAAAGTTTAAAAAATTCAAGAATGAAATATAAAATCAACTTGGAAAAAGTATTAAAATACTTCGATTAGATCAAGGTGGCGAATACCTGAGCCAAGAATTTCATAATTATCTAGTTGAGTTTCTGATTGTATCCCAACTCACTCCTCCTGGCGCGCTCCAATGGAATGATGTTTCAGAAAGGATGAATCATACCTTATTAGATATAGTACAATCAATGCTGAGTTGTGCAAACCTTCCTTATTTGTTCTGGGGATATGTTCTAGAGATTGCTACTTTTACAATTAACTGTGTTCCATCTAAGGCAATTACAAAGACGTCATATGATATATGGACTAGGAAGAGTTCCAAAATGTCTTTTATGAAGATCTGAGATTGTGAGGCTTATGTTAGACATCAAGTCTCACAAAAATTAGGACCTAAATCAGATAAGTGATATTTTATAGGATATTCTAAAGAAATAAAGAGATATTACTTTTACAATTCTACACAAGGCAAAATATTTGTTGCTAGAAATGGTGTTTTTCTAGAATGAAAATTTATTTCTAAAGGAACTAGTGAGAGAAAGTAGATCTTGAAGAAATTCAGGATACACAAATTAGAACTGAGACTTTGATAGAACCTGAATAGGCATCACAAGGTGTTATGGATCATGAACTTGTTTCACTATAAAAAGTTGTGGAACAACTTGTTCAAGTAAAACAAGTTCTACGTAGATCTGATAGGATATGTCGTCAACCTGAGAAATATTCTCTTCTCTTGTCGAACCATGATGATGGAAGGCTTGTTGACCAAAATGAACTACATCCTATT
>JBAMHZ010314782.1:0-12958 GCA_037177395.1 Alpinia galanga | reverse complement strand
TGCTGTTGACGTCAAATATTGTTCTTTCAAGTTGCTGCATACTTGTCTTTACATTTTGTTTCATACATGCCAGTATCCAACACGATCAAAAATGAAACCCTTGAGATAATAAGTTAATGACAATCGATTACTGCTTGTTTTTTCACTTTAAGTTTTTTTTCTTGCTTGTCATTTTAATCTTAAGATCTCTCATCGTAAATTTTTTCTTGTTTTCACGAAGATAATTTTTTTCGATGAAAGATATTGTGAATTGTTTCTGTTCTCCATGTGTGGTGCTTCCAAACTCGAAGGATGCTTTCTTTTATCATTTATTTACTTATTTTTGTATTCTATGATTTTTTTCATCACTCTTGTGAATATAATAATACTCCAAGAGTAGTGTCTTTTTCTTGTGCAAAAGTTGATTCACTTGCTTTCGTGCCCTTGTTAATCAGTCACATAGTCAATACGGAGGAAGTATATTATAAGAGGTATTTTATGCCTAACTAAGGATTAATACGGTAACGGGTAAATATTTTAAAAAGGCTTGTAGTATTTAGAAATTAATTTTTACTTTTTTATATAAATTTAATACAGTATTAGTCATAAGGTCCTCTTTTAGGAATTATAATATCTTTTTTCAGAGATTACCAACGTAGATGAAATTATAGTTATATCTAAAAATTAATTGAAGCCTGAGAAAATTAAATTAAATGAAAGAAGAAAAAAATTTGTCGGTGGTCATATGATGTTGACTTGTGTGTGCTTTGGCAAGTGGCTGCAAGTAAACGAACAGGTTTGTGTGTCAGGGAAGAGGCATCACCAACTTGTCTGTTAACAATTACGGCAGGGGGAATCTTTCATGTCGCCTATTTTTGTCGTTTATGTAATCCATACACAACTGCCATAGAGCTCCCATGATCATCGTGATCAGAGCTAAGCACCTGCCTTTCTCAGTGATCCATGCATACGTGGCGCCATATCACCTTTCCATTTTTTATCCCCTCCCAAAAAAAAAATTTGCATTTTTTGACATCCAGATTTTCAGCTTAAATTACATGATTTTGTGGTTTTCAAAAGGCAATTAAATTTTCAAAGTTCTGATTCAATTTTATTTTTCTGCAAATTATCCAAATATTACCTTTTTCGAATAAAGTTTGAAGCTACCAAAATGTAAAGTTAATAATTGTATTTTAGAGGTGCTTAATTTTAGATATGCTACAGGTAATTATTATATATATATATATATATATATTATTTTTCTAATAAATTTATTTGATTTAGTCGTATAGCGAACCGAAGTTTTTTGTTTTCAACTCGAATTAAAAATTATATTAATAGCAATAATCAAGTAACTTTTAGAAAAAGAAAATAGATGGGGCATCCTCTGGTGGGACCGCCTCACCGCCGGTTCCTTCGCGGCAAAGAAAATTGTACTTTAGCACCCCTGAAAAAGTGAATCATTTGTGTTTCCTCCTCGATTTAATAAATGTAATTGCAGGCGCTGAAAATGAAATAATTAGATTGTTATAATAATACTAAATTAGAAATATGGTAGGTGTCATTTTCATTTTTTTTTAATATAAAAGAAAAGTTTCACTAATACAAAGTATCCTTTTTGTTTTTGTATTTGTAATTTATTTTTTAAATATAAATTTTTATAGATGAATAAATTTATGGATAACATGAGTATATTCTGTAAAATCAAAAAAGTCTTGGGCTGAAATGAAAATTCCTATTTTGATAAATACTTTTGTTTTGTTTTTTCTTCTTTTATTTAATTCGGCATGTGAGCTATTTCGTCTCCCACCACCTCCGCTTCCTCCCTCTGTTTTCGCCACCTCGAGCTCCGCTTCCGACCTCATCGAGAACCCTAAATAGCACCTTTTGGCGAAAGCCATCCATCGCGGCATTCTCGAATGGTCTCCGACCACCCATCTCTTGATCCTCTTCGGCCATTGCGTTCCGTCTCCAGATCCATCGTTAGCCGGAAGGTTTCGGGTCCATGGGAGACGCGAAGTCTAGGGTTTTGGTCGGACTACATTGGGTGAGGGCGTGAGAGGTTGAGCTCCATGGCCGAGGCGATGGAAAAGCAGCTCATTCTCCAGTTTCTGAACATGGTCTTGCTGCCCTGCTTATCGTCGTCTGGCCCCAAAAAACGTACCTGCACCGCTTGGTTTTTCTGGAGAAGGAGGTTGATCTCGCGCTCGGTTTTGTGTGGGGCGGTGCTTTTCAGCCTCGGCCTTGTTTCGCTCTTCACCGGTCAGATTGCCGCCGACCTGGAGTGGTCGTCGCGGATACGAGGACGGTGGCGATCCAAAAGGGTATGCTTTGAGAAAGAAAGAAAAGTTCATTTTTTTTTTATGAACTAAAGGGTTTCAAAATTTCTTTTTTTTTCTTCTGGTTTTGGCGTGTGTTGGTTGGTGGCTCCCATGAAGTTTAATTCTCTCTTCATCCTTGACTTCTTTGGAAAAAGAACTTGCCTAGCGTTGACAGGGAAAACAATAGTCAAGTTTTATCCAAGCTGCTTATTTCAGCTCTGAAGCTGATCATTCTTTCAGATAACTGAAAAGTTTTAGCCTTGTGTTTGATTGGAATGGGTTAAAGTGCTTCACAAAGTTTCTAAATATTTATTGTGTTTATTTATTTTGACTAGTGTAGTGGAGCCTCCGATGAATTTCATTCTTCATCCTTTTACTGCTTTGAAAAAAAAAAACTTGGTCTAGTGTTGTCAAGAAAAAATTGTATAACATTATTGAAACAGTTAATTTTTCATCCATCAAACTGATTGATCCTGTGGAAAGCTGAAAATTCTCTTCTTTACGTTTGATTGCAATGGGTTTTGTGCCATGGGATCCATTTTCAGGTCGGATACAGGGAACCAAGAAATATATGGAAATCAGAATTCACCAATAATTATTATGGTTGCACCGACAGAAGTCCCCATTTTAGAGGTAAATTTCTTGTGGCATTACTATTAACTATTTTGATGTCTTTTCCTTTTATGTACTTTCAAAACTTTCCTCTCTCTTTCCCTTTGACAAGCTTATTTTTCAGTTAGTTTGAGTTCATGAGAATGTATTTATTACAATATTGGTTGCATTCCTTTAGAATTTTGACACAAAACTTAACTAATTCGAAATTAAATTATCACAAACTCCCAAATAGTGTGGAGATCTTAATCCTTTAATTTTAAAAAAATACATATTTAATGCCAAGTTTTACATTCTTCCAAATGTGTTGGATGAGTGCCAACAAAAATTTTCAGTGGCACATGCATAATGTGAATGATATCATTTTAACTTTTACCAGAAGTACATGCTCCTTGGCACTATCTTAAATTGTTTTCTTCTTCTACTTGGAATCATACTTCTTGCGACTACAAAGTATTTGCCAACATGTAAACAAGGATAAAGGTGTCATTCTTTTACTAATTTCAGTCCTTGATTGGAGCAGTAATTCAATATGCTCTAATCACAAATGCAGATGTGTCTTGATTGATCGTAGCTAGTTATCCAAATCCCTCTGGTCCATACCTAAAAGACTATTTCACATGAACAAAATTAGAAACCTATTGGTTGTAAGCTTAATATGGATTTGTTTTGATTGAAACTAGACCAAAAATGTAAAAATTTAATGTTAAAATAATGCATTACTATATATGTTGTTTTACATGAAAATGCAATAGAAACCTATTAGTTTTTAGGTTTAATAGGGTGTTTGATCAAACAAAGACAATATAAAAAATATATTATTAACATAAACTTTAGCTTGACTCAAACACAACTTGGCTCGGTTTCTGGTGTCGGTTTCTGATTTCGTTTACCTAATCTGAGCTACTGTGGTTGTTGTTACAAACTAACCTGGTCCATGGCCAACCTAGTGAAGGGTTGCCAATGCTTTGCAATTTGCTAGCTCTAGCGAAACATTTAGATGCAATCAGCATTGTTATGATTCTTCATAATACAAGATGAAGAATCTTAGTCCACATGCCTTTATATTTGTTAATAAACAATAGTCGTGTGCCCTTTATTCTGTCAGATTACTCATTGCATAATCTTCATTAAATCTGAAAATTTTATAGTTTTTATACACCTCTTTAACTTTATCTGCCTGATTCAATCTCAGAATTTTATTTGTATCTATGTGATTTAGCAGGAGTACAAGAGAGGAAATCCAATGGCTACCTATTAATTGCAACAAGTGGAGGACTAAATCAACAGAGAACAGGGGTAACTTTTGCATATTCACTCACCTTTTTACTTCTTGTCACCAAAATGTGGTTTGAAAATCATTCTATTATTAGAAGTTCTAATTTTCATTATATTACTCCCATTTGATCCGCCATATTTTTCTTTATTCTGTACTTTCAGAAAAAAATGGACATCTGCTGGATCTTTTATCTTCATCTATGTTCTGTATCTAGTGTCCCAAATTCCTAAAACGTATTAAATTCTATTGACTAAGCAGATCAAAATAACTTGTTGAGCCTGATCAGAAATTTTCTGCTTTACCATTCATGTTTGTCATACTAGGAAAGGTTGAAATGTTTAATGAACATTTATACTCTGCTATGGAACATATTCATTAACATTTGTGTTCTTATCTTTCTAATGCACAGATAATAGATGCTGTTGTTGTAGCTTGGATATTGAATGCCACACTGGTTGTTCCAGAGCTCGATCATCATTCTTTTTGGAGAGATGACAGGTGGGTTGAAATGGAGTATGAGATGAAATTCTAAAATTTGCATCTATCTTAATGAAATTATCTTCTTTATTTGCAGTGATTTTGCCAATATTTTTGATGTCGACTGGTTCATTTCCTACCTTTCAAAAGATGTCACTATTATTAAAAGGATACCTGACAAAATAATGAGGTCAATGGAAAAACCTCCGTATACAATGCGTCCTCCAAGAAAATCTACTCCTGAATATTATCTTGATCAGGTGTTGCCAATACTCTTGCGGAGACGTGTAAGTGTGATATTTTATCTAGGTTACTTGATCAAATTCTACATTTCCATTATGTTATATAATCTGATGATTGGTGTACACCTTCATCTGATTTTATATGTTTTGTCATGGCAAAGATATTTATATTGCCACTATGTGTGCTGTGTTACCAACCATGCCATTTTCCTAACTATTTGGAGTTGGCTAGGTGTATTTTATTCTGCCATTGACTCTATGCTGGGTCATATCTTTTCTAATACTTTGGCCCTGTGTTCTTAATGTCAACATATAGTCATTTTTTATATAAATGCTTAGAAGATTAATATTGTTCTTTGTTGAGATTAAATTCCAATCAAAGCACTGGGTATAGTGCAATTTATATGTATGTTCCAATAAAAGCTGCCATTGACGAAGGTAGCACATCATATTAGCATGATGTTGTTGAACAACCACCTCCATATTCCTGATCACGTGTGAATTTTACATTCTACTACAAATTGCTTATTGAATGTCTCATTAGTTTGCTAACCCTGGGAACTAGTAGCGTATAGTTACTAAATAAAAAATGTGGAACCGCCACATTAGCGGCTCCCCACCGCTGCCCCTACATGTGGAGGGGGGTAAATCAGGAACCCAGGGCGGCCAGTGCAGAAATGCGGAGTCATTGGTAGCCTGGCGGTGAAACCCAGGAATCGATCCCTTGCCCTTTCGGACTTTAAAATGGCTGCGCTAGCCGTCCGAGCAAGCCCTGGGGGCTAGCGTATAGTTACTAAATGAACTTACGCACATTGTCTCTGCAATTTCATGGAATAATCTGATTTCAGAAATAAGAAGTTAGAATATGTAGCACCTTCTATTGTTGTATCATTGACTTGATATAGAGCTTAGATAGTTTTGAAATAGTCTGATGTGAACACTGTCAAGGCTCTTGGAAGCTTGTTTATCATAAAGATTTAAATCGTTTACTAAAAAATTATGGATTTGATGGAAATTAGTTGCATTTTCATTATTATTAATTAGCTGAGAATTGCAGGCTGTGCAGTTGACGAAGTTTGATTACAGGCTAGCAAATGCACTTGCTGAGGAACTCCAAAAGTTACGCTGTCGTGTAAATTATCATGGGCTGAGATTTACAAATCCTATTGTAGTGATTGCTCAGAATCTGGTCAAGAGAATGCATGCAATGGCCTCTCAATATGTTGCTGTTCATTTGAGGTATATCCTCTTTATTTGTCTAGAAGCTACTTGGCGTCTAGATTTCATTTTAGTGTCAACAGCTCTCTGTTTATTTTTAGAACAGCAATTAAGATGCAATCTGGTAGATTTTCTGTCATTAACCAAACTTTTAGGTTAATTAGAGATAATTCTGCATGACATTCCATACTCATCTCAGATTGTTGATAATTTTACCATCGACAAATTTTCCTTTCCCATAATTATTCTGTTACTTGCTGTTTGTTCTTTTTCTCAAATCTGATGACAATTCTGATTTATCTGCATTTTTGGTCCATCATCACCACACTTGGTGCTATTTACATGAAGTTAATTCTCCATCAGGTTTTTCTCAACTATTTGAGTGGTCTACTCTGATCTTATGCCCCCATTGAGCTCTGCATTAGTTCATCTGAGTGAGCATCAAATGATGATTTAGGAAATTTGTAGAATGTAGAAATAGAAGCTATTTTTTTTACACTGACCTAGAATGTTAAAATATTGAATGCTAGTTACCCTGAAGTGCTTAGCTGAAGGAACAAGAAATCAGTTGGCATTTTGACCTTTAGGCTTGACCAAGGCAAAAGATTTTTAACAATTGTTTTAGCAAAGATTTCTTTTTATTTTATGCATTTTTTACGATTACATCAGCTAGTCTTCTTTATTATAACTGCAGGTTTGAGCCTGACATGCTTGCATTTTCTGGCTGCTACTTTGGTGGTGGAGAAAAAGAACGCAGTGAGCTTGGTGAGATTAGGAAGCGCTGGGAAACATTACCTGTGAGAATTTCTCCCTTGTTTTCTTATCCATTGCTATTTTTAACTTCAACTTGGGCCTTAGTTACTTGGGAAGGATTTCAAAGCTTGAACTACTAAAATAAAAAATGGTCCAATGTGAGGAAATTTTCATTTTTACCCGTCAAGCAATATATTGGTGTGCTAATGGAAGAGTTTTTCTTGAGGTTACTGTTTCTTCTATCCGCTTCTAGCAAACTTTCTTAATGTTTCTGGTTATGTCAGACTAATATTACACTGGAGATGCCACTTTGACGGACCTACTTTTTTAGGAATAAACTTGTAGGATCATCATCTCAGGTTGAGCTAGTTGCTAATTGTGGCCTAAAGTTTGTGGATTTTTTGTCCTTTAATTCTTTACTATGTTGAAGCTAGGAGGCTCTACATCCACTGGTTCCACATTGACAACTTCAATTATCCATATAAATATATATAGTGTTATCTTCCCTAACAGCTAAAGCTTTTTGGGATAACTGGTTGGTCAACCAATGTCAACATAGTATCAGTGCATATAAATATATGAATTAGTCCCGCTTCCTAACAACTTGAGCTTTTGGGATAAGCAATTAATTTTGACAACTTAAATAAGATATTTCCAGTTGCTGAAGTTTCTATACCATGGAATTTGTATGGATTCTTTACTTTCTTGCTTTAACATAAGGTGTTAAACCTTATTTAAAAAAAAAAAAAAATCCATTTTCATCTGGTGATGGCTTTGGAATACTTGAACATGCATGAGATCTTGACCTGGCAATGAATACCGAGTCATTATTATGCTAGTCTTTGAATATTGTTTATTTCAAATTATGAAATTATTTTTGAATATTGTTTATTTCAAATTATGAAATTATGTATCTTCAGTAACCATCATATTTCATTCATAGAAATTATTTTAAATCCCATACCAAAATCTCAGCCTTCTTGAATCATTTGTCTTTTTGACAATGAGAGCTACCAACTCTATGCTAACTGCTTATCTTATAATCCATCTCAGCCTTGTTGTATCATTTTTCTTTTAACAATGTGAGCTACCAACTCTATGCTAATTGCTTATCCTATAATCCATTAATGTATCACGCCAATTCTTTGAATGTATTAGCTTCTAGTCTAATTCTTTGAGAATAGTAGGGACTGCAAATTCTTTTCAACTCCGTGGTTCAATCTGATGCATTAACAGGATTTGACAGCTGAGGGTGAGCAAAGCCGAGGAAAATGTCCATTAACTCCCCGTGAAGTAGGTTTAATGTTAAGGGCTCTTGGCTTTCCAAATGACACTCATCTCTATGTGGCTTCTGGCGAGATATATGGTGGAGAAAAGACATTGCAGCCTCTTAAAGACCTATTTCCACATTTTTATACAAAGGAGATGCTTGCAGGAGTAGACTTGCAGCCCTACCTTCCATTTTCTTCTCGTCTTGCTGCTATTGACTATATTGTTTGCTATGAGAGTGACGTATTTATCACAAATAACAATGGAAATATGGCAAAGATTCTTGCGGGTCATCGGTAAGATTACATGCTGTATCTTTTTTTTTTCTCTCCCTATTCCAATTCCATTCTCTGTATTTGCTTTGTACATTTCGTGTTAAGATTGATTTCCCTTGCAAATAATATTTAAACAACTTTATCACCAATCGCGATGCTATCTTGCCAGTAGGTTTTGCCTTAAAGCTACTCTCAAATCAGTATTTCACTGCAGTACGTTATGGTCACCTGATCTTTGTTAAACAAGATATATTGGGATATTGGTTCTATAGTTTTCTTTCTTGGAAAGAGACTGTAACCTGCCAACTATTGATGCTTCAGGCATCATATTATCAATATATTACCATAGCTCCCCGATAACACATCTGCAGGATCCCTGCATATTCTCATCTTGTGTTCTTATGCATTTTTTTTTTCTACTAGCAAATCTACTGGGATTTACGATGAGCATTTCAGTATTTGTCATCTTTATTTTCTGCTAATTTCAACTACAATAGCGGCATGGATGCTGGATTAGCAGTTGCAACTCTGTATATGCAGGAGGTATGCTGGACACAGGAGAACCATAAGGCCAAATGCTAGGAGGCTGAGCTCTTTGTTTAAGGCACAGCATGAGATGGAATGGGAGATGTTTTCTCGAAAGGTGAGGTTAGTCCAGCGAGGATTCATGGGGGAGCCAGATGAGATGAGGCCGGGCCGCGGTGACTTCCATGAATTTCCATCTTCTTGTGTTTGCCAAAAACCTGTTCAGCTCGAAATAGCTGGATTCCCAAGGAAGCCCAGATCAAATGTAACTTTGCAAAACACAGCAGGTGGACCATAGTTGAGTAAAAAATTGAGGACTCAAGCTAGATAAAGTTGTTGAAACTTTTCAGTAACACTGACACAAAAGCTGTTCCAGCTCAAGATGCCAAGCGAGTTGATGACGGAGTGATTCTAACATCACCAATTCCAGGCCCGAACTGTAACCTCTGTTCTACCGAGTTTAGTTTGTGCTCTTGTGAACTGTAGCCACTGTAAATTATCCAATTTTGTTTGGTTCCAGTGCATCTTGTTCCATTGTTTCTAATGTCAATCAATAGAAACACTGAAGAAAGAGATTGGTACATCGCGAAATCTCAAACAAACAGCAAACCAATTAATATAGAAACATTGATATTCAAACTGCAGCAAACCAATTAACAAATGTACGAGAAATCTCAAACAACAAATTGATATTCAAACAACAAACCAATTAACAAATGTTTATAAAATTTCATAATTAATATTTACAGTTTCACGGTTCGCATCAAAGAAATAATAATAATAATCATAATAATAATAAATCAAGTAATGAATGGTATGTATGGAGGAATCGGCAGCGGCTATTCTGCTTCAGGGAGGAGCGTGAACCTGCAGAGGGGACAGGTATTGCTTCGAGACAGCCACTCTCTTAGGCACGCATCGTGGAATATATGACGGCACGGCATTTCCAAAACCTCAATCGGAACGTTGAAGTCGTCTAAACAGATCGAGCATACATCGGGCTCTTCTGCAATCTTCGTCCGAAGTCCCGCCACCGCCGCTGTAGGTGCCGGTGTAGGCCCTCTGATGCCGTTTTCGCCCTCGCCCCCGAATAAAAATTGATGCATTTCCAGGGGCACAGAGTAGTGAAGGCGCCGGACGACAGAAGTGGAAGGAACTTCAGGAGGAATCTCAATGACGACGAGGAATTCCATCGTGGATAATTCCATGATCGGATGAAGGTGCAGCACCGTTCTTGTGTATCTGCGGAGAGCTATCACAAGAAGTGCAACGTCTGCAGCGCGCACATGACGACCCACCACGTGGCAGAGCATCCACGTCGTCTCCTCGTCCCAAGCGGTCTGGCTGATGATGTTCTGATAGGGCTGCTGGATGTCGAAGTTGGCGATCTCGACGGCGTAAGTGGAAGGACAAATCGTCCGACGGCAAAAGTGGAAGATGAGCTGTGGTGGCCGCATGTCCTGCGAACGTCGGGTTGTCACTGTCGCCTCCATGCCAAGGATATAGCCGCTTACGTCGGCGTCCCACTCAGGAACCTCGATTGAGACAACGCCGTCGGCTGTATCGATCATCGAGACGGAAGACTCCATGAATGAAGAACGAAGAAGAAGACGGCGAGAGGGCTCTGAAACTGAAAGAAAAAAAGTGATGAATGGCAAACAACAACAAGTGCTTGTTTTTATACCAAATGTTAATTCTAAACAAATCCATCCATCAATCAATCAATCAATTTAATTTTCTTATCTTAAACAAATTGTGATACGCATTTAATTTTTCATATCTTAAACAAATCTAAAAATGGGATTTTTTTTTTAAGTTTATGATTTTCGAACACTTTTCTTATCCTAACAATAAATCTAAAAATGGGATTGTTTGTAAGCTTATAATTTCCGAACAATTAGACGTCGTGTTTTATTTATTTCTTTTTTTTTCAAATTTCAAATTAAATTACAATAGCCAAAAAATATTTATTCTCATTTATTTTTAATTCGTATGATTAAATTTTATATATTTTTTATTATCCACTTAGTAAATAGTTTGTTTTGTTTTTAATCTAGATATTTGCAAGCGCAGGATATTACGTACTCTGTTTTAACGAGATTATAGAAACATGCTAATTTATATATAGCTAGATCAATTCAAAGGAGATAAAAAAAGTGCTGGTACAAGATCGAGCTTAATTAATTATTAGATTGAGCCAGCAACAGCAAACCTCAGATCATCAGTTACAAACGTCGATGAAGCGCCTTATGGGAATGGAGCTTCGACAATGGCTAGCAGAGGATGGCGTTCGTGGCAAAGCCCTGGCTTGTTTCTTTGTTCGATTCGTGCAGCAGAAGGAGAGTAACAGACGCATTACAGGAGTTAAGAAGAACCAGAGCTAAGCTGCCAAAACATGCAGGCATTGACTAGGCGAGTGATGAGATTCTCAAAGGTCAAATAGTGAACAACCAACCATAACTATTGATCGACGACGAAGAAGTCAAAGCAATGCTAAATCAAATTATAAAAATGAATTCATCTGCTTGGCTGGTGGAATCTTTAAGAGGTTCTGATAATCTTCAGCTAGATAACTTCTCAAGTTGGAATTCGGGCGTTACTCTGTCAGAGATCCTATCGAATTCTGGCATTTCATTCTTCCCAACGACGATCTCTCTCTCATTCTTTTAGAAAGTAGATAGCTAGGGGAGATTGGAGAAAGATAATTCTAACACTTCCACTGTCCTCTTCTTAATTTCCCATGCCTCTAAGCAGCTCCCATCCCTCCCTGTTGCCGTCGATAACAGGCTACTCTGGCAGAGCTGTGAGCAGCTACCTTCTTTGCTAGCTGCCTTGGTGTGCTTAAAAAATTGTCGATATTGCCATAGCCAAAATATTACCTCCGAGTCAATAAATTGTCGGGCCATGGCAGAACGACTCAACTTGGGATAAGAAATATCGAGTTAAACGGCTCATCGAAATAAGAAATTACTAAGTTAAAATAAAATGACTTAGTCTGTGGAAGAGATGTATAGAGTAACAAGAAGGTGGGATCCATATGAAGCGGCATGATATCAAAAAGTAGTTCTAGCAAAGGAAACCATAGAAAAGATTTTTCCTTTGAGTTGTTAGTATGAATAGTAGCAGTGGATCACTTTACTATACTCGCGTTGTAATAGAACAGATACATTTTAAGGAACTTTCTTCTAACCACTGATATAAATAGACAAGAGGAGAATGAAGAAAGGGACGAAAACATTGTTATTCTTCATTATTATTTTCTATTATTGTATTTTTCTTTCTTTTTTCTTCATCTTTTTCTACAAACAAATTCTAATTTAAACATTGAAAAATCGTTAGTTAAAAAATAGACAACTATATGACTTAATATTAACTTTGATACGAAGAAAACTGAAGATATTTATTATGGCGAATTAGAGAAAACTCATTCGTCTCAAAGAATAAAAAATCCAGATAGCATCGGTAAATTTTTCTTTCAATAGAAAATTGAGTAAAAATTAAATTTCTTTCAGTGATTATTTCCTTTAAATATATGAGAAATAAATATTTTATTATTTTGCTTGTTTTTCCCTCCTAGCAGAAACGTGGATCGATCATCTCCGTCGAATCTCGATCCAACGGACACAACCAACTCCGATTCCAGTCACTGCTCCCCATGTGGTTTCGTGTCGCGCTCTTGCACCGCTTCGGATATAAATTGCTTCACTCGCTGAGCCCTCGTGTCGCCCTCTTGCCGTTCACAAACGCTCCGTCGATCGTCTCCGTCCTCTTCTCGGCGTTTGAAAAGCAATCGGAAAAGTATGAACCCTAATATTTTCGCGATTTTCAAGGGTTTTTGATCTGCGATTTCCGTCGAGCAACTTTGGATCGATCTGTTGTTGATCGAGGTTGGCCTTTGCGGCCCTGTTCCTTTGTTTGCATCTCGATCTGGCCATGGTGAAGCCTACCGATCGTCCTTTCGTGGTGGGCTACGCGCTCTTGCCCAAAAAGCAGCGGAGCTTCATCCGG
>JBAMHZ010314569.1:0-12960 GCA_037177395.1 Alpinia galanga | reverse complement strand
TTTTATTCTATACCGTTTTATCCCTATGAGATACCATACAATGATTTTATTTTAGAAAGAAAGGATATAATGAAACTATTGATTGGATCTTTTCATGGGAACACGATCTATTTTTATTTTATTTAATTGATGGATCCAACAACTAATTTTAATGAATTATGATTTTTTAAAATAAAAATATATATTAAGATATTATTTTAACTTTTAAAATAATAATTAAGAATGTCTTTTTAATATATATATATATATTTAAATTTTTAAATAGAGCAGCTATATACTAAGTAACGTAACAAAATCCTAGTAACTAGGCATCAAATATAGGAAAAGAAACTAATGAATCAATCTAGCCATTAATGTATTTTCCAGGAGAAAGTAATGAAATAATCTCGCGTAAAAATTTTAAAAAAAAAACACGCATAATCTTATTGATAAATAGAGGATTTTATTTTTATTTTCACAGGATTCAGGCTGAGATCATTTAAGAGTAATTAAGAGAGCACTAACCAACGAACGAACCGTAAGAGTAAAAGAACAGGCTTCACCAAACCCCATCCACATCGACCACTACTTACCCCAACAACAAATCTCAGCCACTGGATCGGCAAACAGTGGGTTCTCAGTACGGGAGGCCCGCCAGGCATGGGGCCATACGGACCGTCGGATCTCCATCCCACCACGTGATCGCCTTCCATATCTTTTTGTTCCCTTCTTCAGGGATCAACGTGCGACGCGAATAAATATTCATTGTTTTTTTCTGCTCTGAAAATTCTAAATCGCCGCTTCTTCCCGTCGTCTTCTTTCTTCTGGCTTTCGCCTGCTTCTTCGTCCCTCTCTCTCTCGCCAATCGCCCTGTTTATCTCTGCTTTGGACGAGGCGAATTTTGATCTTGCTTCTATAAGAATGCCTCCGAATCTCTTCTCCTTCGGCATCGGTTCGAGGCATCGACCTTGTTATTCCGCATCCGTTGTTGTCCCCGGACCGATTGAATTGGGGTAGGTGTCGGATTAGGGTTACAAATCGAGAGGTTTTGATGACTTTTTGCTTGATTTCTTTTTGATTTTGTTGAGGGAGTTGCAGAGTTGGAGATAGAAAATGTCGGATTTCCGGCGAGGGCTGGAGGAGCTGGTTCGTGGCCACATAGATGGGTGCATGACTGCTGCCCTTGCGTCTTGCGGTTCCTCCGCGGCTGCCGGTGAGGGCGAGGACGAACAACTCGCCGCCGGTGGCAGCGACGGGTCTGACCAGCTCGCTCGTCGCCGAAGGAGGTCCGGCGACGACCAGGCCGAGACGTCCGCTGCCGCCCGTCTGCACTCTCAGATATTGAGTCGATGGGTCGCGCGGCAGGCGGAGGAGATGATTACCACCATCGAGAGGAGGAACCGGGAGTCGGAGCTCATGGCGCTCGCCCGTCTCCACGCTGTGTCCACGCTCGACTCTTCGTTTCTTCGAGAATCGCGGCGGCCGCAAGCTACCGTTGAACGCCCCGCCGCGGCCCGGGCTTCCTCCGTTCTACAGAGGTGGCGCGAGCTCGAGGACGCGTCGGCTGCAGCTAGAGAGCGTGAGACCATGCGCTCCCCGTCCCCCGCCGCTACCCCGCAGAGCCTCCGGACTGGCGTTGAAAGCCTTAGCCGTGATGAGTGGATTGATAGCTCCGGGCTTGGCAGCAGTGGGAGCGATGAGAACGGCAATGAGTTCCGCCGAGAGGGCAACCAGCTGCCTGGAATTGCAACCATACAGACAGAGGCCACTGATAACAGGGAGTCGAGTAGAGAGCAGTCGCCTGATTTTGGAGATGCTTTCAATGGCGAGAGGGAGAGGGTGAGGCAGATTGTTCGTGGGTGGGTGATGAGCACTGCCATGGCCGCTGACACAGCCTTGCGAGTCACACAACAGAGCAACGAGAATGCCGGTAACGACTGGCTTGGGGAGATCGAACGGGAGAGGGTGCGACTGGTGAGGGAGAGGGTGCGTATGGTGAGCCAGGAAAGGCATTCTCAGGTTAACAGAATAGGGGAGGCAGAGAGGGCTGCTTTAGCAACTGACCGAGTTGATCCACAAGAGCAAAGCCGGAGGGAGCCGCCAAGGTTACGTGGTAGACAGGCTCGACTTGATCTTATCATGAGAATGGTACGTGAAAGGGAAAGAGAGCTTCAGGGCTTGTCCGAACATCATGCAGTCTCTGCCTTTGCTCACCGCAATCGTATTCAGGTGGGTTTTACATACTCTTTTGCTTCAGTGAAGTAACTTAGACATCTATCTTTACAAAGAAAATCATGTAAGTTATCCTAACATGGGACCATCTATTCCACAAAGCCATCTGCGTAGAAATCTCTTGATAGACTGCAATGTAACTTCACAACTATGATCTGGAGAAAGTTTCTGGATTTACATTGTTTTGCAACTATTGTAGGTGACAATAAGTGTACAAGTGTCCTTGAGTTACTTCACAAAAATTGACAATTTCTCCTGTATTCTATATGATACTAGCGATAAAGTCTTACATTGAACCATTGGATGGATTAGGTTCATATAATTGACGCTAGTAGTTGGAACTCGTGAACGATTGCTATTATATGCTCTCAGTACAGTAACGGAATTAGAAATGCGTTCTCCCTAGATCTGATATTATTAGTCATTTCACCAACTTCGACTATGCCATTATGATATAGTAGAATGTGAAAGCACACTCAAGGAACAAATATCTTATCGTGAATTTGTTTTCTTTTCTTTTGATGTGAACATAAATGGTTGAAAAGACAGGATATTATTGGATATAATAGTTTGTATAGATATCAAAATATCAGGACAATATATTACTACATACAAGTCTGCTCCTCATTTACATAGGAATTGACTAAGTTTACATTCGAGGTTGATGTGTTCATCCAACTGGGAAAATGATTTACAGTGGGGAGTGAAACTTCCCACATGCTTGTGGTTCACCAAATTATTGAGAGAGCAACAGTATATTAGTTTATCTTGTCTTTATCAGAGAAGATCTAGCCAAAAATTCTCAGGTTTTATTTATGTATTTATGATGTTTTGGGTCTGCATAGTCTTTCTTGTCCCAGAGTCTCTTGATTAATTTCCACTTGTTGGGAAGTTGGTACAATTTTTCATCATTACGATGTGAGTAATTCTGAAATGCACTTTAGAGTTAAAGCGATATTTGTTTCCTGTCAAGCTATTATACTCAACAAATTTTTAAGTCAATTTCGAAGTTCCAGTTGTTGTGGAGGAAGTTGAAGTAACAGATTTATATTCACTCCTTTAGTGGATTTTGCATTCACTAATGCTAAAGTTATTTGGATGCGTACTTGTAAGAAGACAGTCCCTATAACTGTAGTTTCCATAGGATTGTCGTTCTATCATATGTTTATTCAAAGGGTTTGACATAACTGCAATTCCTAATGGATCTTGCATATTTTTTAGCGTCCTATTCTTCGCATTCTCATTTTTTTCTTCAAAACTTTGTGACCTTATCACAATAAACCAGCATAACTTATCTACAAGAACAAGAGTGAAACCTTGTTTGCACAGCCCCTATGATTCAAACACCATTTTTTCCATGTTTCTTCAAAATGATTCATTGGTCAAGAAAATGAATGTATATAGGCTCTCCCTTTAGTATCCTAAGTAATAAAAGATGTTATATATGCCTTCCCTATTTATGTAACAAAAAAGTGTTTATTATTTGAATTTCATAGAAAAATTGCAAGTTTTCTGATATGAAAATTATTTGTATCTTTAGCAGTACTCATGGGTAATTTCCATGTCCAATACATTTTTGAAGCCCAAAGCTCGAACTTGGCTCGCTTGACTAGCTCATTTATTTTACTGAAATAGCTTGTAGTATGAAAATAGTACCAGGACATTTGACCCAAATTTCTGTCTATGATTCAATCTCTACAATCAAGGAAAAGACTTCTGATCTTATCACCATGGCAAAGAATGTCATATTAAGTCAATTAATTTCTAAAGTAATTTTCAGGAACTTATCTAAATGTTTGGTGATGTTTATGTTGCATTGACCAAAAGGTTAGGTTGCGGTTTGATGATGTTTTGAACAATGAGTGCTACATTTTGTTTTTTTTTTAAGAAATACTAATATTCAATCCAATACTGTCCATAGAAAATCAAAGACAATTTCTCTCCATACATCAGAAAGAAATGCTTTTGCACCACCTAGTAAATGCAACATTTAGTTTAATGTGGAGCCTCCTTTGTGATATAAGAGAGCACATCTTCATATTTTCAATTTTCCTATCAAATAAATCATTCCTAATAGTTCAGAGGAAATACATAATGAGTTTATTAGTGCAAATTTTTCTTGCTGTTTCATGTAGGAGTTTATTGGTGCTATTACTAGTGTTTGTCAGATGGTCAAGACTTTGGTCAATTGAAAATATTGTCAACTGAAATCCTTTCTGCAACTTTTGAAAAGACTAAAACCTTTATCTGGCTTTGGGTGGGGACCCTGTTTTTTCATTCAATTTTTGTTAAACAAAGGTTTTATAATTTTCATTACAATATGAAGATTTGACATACTTTCCAGAAGGAAAATTCTCATGGAAAATGAATTTCCTTGAAGTAAGTAATTGCTTTCCTAAATCATCTAGCAGCTTGACTCATTTCCTTTTTTACTGTTTGCTTTTTGTTCAACTTGCTTCAACCAGTTTGATTGCTCTAGATTAATATCATTAAAATGAAATAAAAAGAAGAATAAACAATAAAATCTTTGTAAAAGATGCGTCAATGAAAAGAAGAAAAATAAAAAAAACATATATAATAGCATTTAGAGGTACAAACCCATCACATCAATTAATCTTAAGTTGTGTTTAACATAAAATTCGAATAAGAAAATATGTAAAATACAAATAAACACAAATAGTAAATTTATATATAATAAATTTAAAAATATATGTAAGAAAGTATATAAATCTACAGAAAATTTATATTGATATTATGAAAACATTTATATCATCAAATATAACTAGAATGAACTCTAGATTGAAGGTGCCAAGTAGCTCAACTGATATGGACCTTGGAAGTTGTTAAAACCTACCTTCATAAATGGTCGCTAGAGGGCTTATATATATGTTATCAAAAGGAAAGAAAAAAAAAAAGAATGGGCTCAAGTTTAGTCCATATAAGCTTGGCCATGTGTCTTAATTTTTCTTTTGTTACATCAACAGCCAGGCATCGCATTTTATATGAATCTTTGGAAGTATGATATCTGAAATAAAAGAGACTTATGTATATAGAGTCTGTCCAAGTTGCATCTAGGCCCAGACAATTTATGTGGTCAGGATTTTGATGTCTAAGAATATAAGATATGGATTTCGATTTCTGCTACACTACTGGTAGTGAATGAATCTTTCCGTTTTTCATGCTGTAAAAGTAAAGACCACATCTTTTAGGACCCTACAACTGTGACTACTCGCACATTACTTGCAATTATGGATTAAATGTCATTCTTTATTTTGGTACTATATTTTTACATTTTGATATTACTTGGATATTTTGCAGTCAAGATGTTTTCTAATGTGATGCACTTTTTTGTTATGGTCATCATATCCAGGCTATGCTTGAAGAAAGGTTCTTGAGTAATTTTGGACAGAGTGAGGAACACTCTTCTGAGGCAGCTAGAGAATTTGATCAGCTCGGACAGTATCCTCCTTTATCTGGGTTAAGGTATGTTATTCTTTTCATTTAAGTGTTAATTCAATCAGTTATTTTGCACGCTTGGATCAGAATCCACAATTTATTACATTTTTACTGAAATTTCTAGTGAAAATTTAGTTAGCATTTCATTAGGAGATTATCAGCAACATCACTCTATTTTTGCATAGATTTTATGTTTCAGAGGTTTTTATCTATAAAATAGAGACAATTTGGAGAGGCAAAATTTTAAGATGGGTTTTTTATTTTCTCCAGCACGTGGTCTGATTCTTCCTGCATTCAAGGTTACCATAATCATGGATTCATTGAATTTCTATAACATACTGACTCCACACTGTAGCTGATTAAATTAACAAATCTGTGGAACAAGTACTTGGATGAATTAAGAGAGTGTTTTTATTTTTAAATAAGCTATTTGATGCAAATAAAGGAGACCAATGTAAACTAATCTGGTCCAAAAAAATAAACCAAGATCTGAAGAACATTTATGCTATATTTTCATGGACTATGAAATATAATTTTGTTTTTTTTTTCATGTTATTTTGTGCACAGTTTATTTTGTTTGCATTATATGGAGATCAGGTTATTGTAAAATCCAAGAAAATAGACTTCATGTCATTGTCACATTAAGTCAATTGATAATACATCTTTCAATATAGTTATGTAACATCTATAAAAGATATTTATTTTAAACATCAATTTAGTTGCCTTTATTTTGTTGTGGCATCATTGCCAGTTATTTAAGGTTCCTATGAAGTTAAATCAGTTACCCCGTATCTTTTATTGTTGAAGAAAGTTATGTAGGGTAGTTAATGATGAATCCCTTTTGTTACTACTTACTAGGGAAGGATTTCACTCTCAAGAAGATCAAACAATCAGTCAACCTGGTGCTCTGAGTATTCAAGAAATTAATTACACTGGAAATGGTTCATCTTCTTTGAGTATGGTGGAAGTGTCAAATAATGACCCTGACCAATACCATGTGGGTGATGAAAATGAGGAGCTGTATGAAACAGTGGAAAATGACACAGAAAGTGAAAATGCAGAATGGACAGAAGATGCAACTCCAGCAGAGGATGCAGAACACAGAGAAGAGATCTGGCATCAGTATACTGAAGATAGGCTAAATGAGAGTAGTGAAGATGAATATGAAGAAAGTTGGCAGGAAAACATAGACCGTATGCAACCTCATGACACACCTGAAGGGAGTGCAGACAATACTCATGAAGAAGTACATGAGTATTGGCAAGAAGATGACTCACAAGAGGCAGTACGCATATGGCAGAATGAATCTTTGGATTCACTACAAAATCAACAGTCCTTTACTGTCAGAAGAGTTAACAGATTTATGCTGCCTGATGATGATAATGTATATAGCATGGAGCTCAGGGAACTCCTAAGAAGGTCATTGACAATCATTAAATGTCTATGCAGAAAATGTGCACACAAAATAATATATGCTAACTAAATTACCTTTATTTTGCAGGAGAAGTGTCTCAAATCTTCTCAGTAGTGAGTTTCGGGAAAGTTTAGACCAACTGATTGAGTCTTATGTTCAACGGCAGGAACAAAATCCATTTGATTGGGATTTACAAATGGCACCTGCATCTGATTCGATAGAGGCGGATCAGGGACAACAGAGAGATGATGTAGTTCAAGATCAAATTTCTGTTAGTGTGACTCCACCTACACTGCCATCTCCACCAGTGCCGCCACCACCACCCCCACGACCACTATGGCACTCAACTTTGCGCCACACAAATTGGACTCAACAAAGCTTTCAACATTCAGTAAATTCTCTTCCTATTGACTTACAAAATCTGCTTTTAAAACAATCAAAATTCTTGCAAATTTTAATCATTTTCAATATTCATATGCACTTCACACTATTCATTTTCCAATATTTCAAAATATTTTTCAGATGCTTCTTTTTAAACTAAAAAACTTAAAAGTATTTCTGATATGGTAGTTCAATGTCTTAAATGTTCTTCCTTTTAAATTCTATCATGGGAAAAAAGGTAGTTGCCAAATTGCCAAATATAACTTAGTGATTTTCACTCAAAACGAGTCATATTGAGTTCATGTGATTGTTTTGTCTGAAACATTGATGGCTTAGCAATTTAGGAGTTTTGACTTGACTTGAAACAGGCTTCTTGAATAAAGAAGCCAAATTAAGGCCATTTAAAATCATGATGCTATATTAAGGGAGATGCTAAGAAGTTCATAGCTCGAAATTTGCACTATGCGAAGTGAGTCTTTAAAACTTGGGAAAGGTAATATTGTATTATTATTTATTAAAATGTCTTTATAATTCCTAAAGCATCACAAGAAGAATTAAGCCAAAAGTTTACTAGGATTCTTTACCCTTTGAGCTAGAGAATGGATATTACCTATATCCTATTTCTACGTGTTATATAAGCTAGAATGACTCTCATTAGTAAAAACATAAATTATACATGAAAATAATGAAATAAAAATATGATAAAAAAAAAAGTCCGGTGCACAAAGTTCCTGCTATGGGGAGTCCTGTGGAAGGGTCTATTTTCCAGAGTCTTACCCTATCTTTTGTAAGATACTGTTTCCAGGACTTGAACCTTACAAGGCAATAACTTTACCGTTGCGTTAAGGCTCCCCTTCAATGAAACAAGAATATGATATTCACATAAAAATGAAACAAAACTTAGGTTAATGGAGCACATGGGTGACAATTCCTTTGACCTTGATCACTGGAGAGATAGTTGATGTAGCACACAGATAGTCTGATTGTGGTTAGAGGCTAGTAGTGATTGTGTTTCTGCCCACGTAAGGTATGATTGTTTGTAGGCTGTTGGATCAAGAGTGGTGGTTGTTTGTGGTACTGCCTGTGTCTGCATAAGCTCATGGTTGAGTTTGCAAACAGAGACTGGTAGTGGCAGTGCCCATATATTCTGAAAGTCCTTGCACGAGTTTTGGACGTTGGATTATGAGCAAAAGCATGCTCCTCTCTGGCTTGTTTTGGCGTTATGTTGCAGTATTTTTGGTAATCAGGTGGTGAGCAGAGGGGCATTCTTTCTACTTAGTTCTGGCATTAGTTCATAGTGGCTTTGGCATTTAGGTTTGGTGCAAAGCCCCCCTCTGCTTGGTACTTTGGACAAATCTGGATTCTCGTATTTGAAGGGTCCTTGAACTGTTTGAGAGATCATGAAAAGCTTAATCTCTGGCTACCCCATTTTTGTTGAGAAGTGATCCACTTCTACTGAAAGTTGAGATTGATCCTCTTCTACTGTAGAAAGTGAAGCAGGTATAATAATTCTGAAAAAACAAATGTGCTAAGAGGCTTCATATCTGGAGAGATCTTGTGTCTTATGGGCTGACCTAAAGATGTTCAATTCCCTTTCTTCAATCTTCTCAGATACCAAGCAGAAATCACATAGATCTGGTTCTGAACTTGCTTGGACTAGAGGAATCTGGAGAGTTTGAAGATTTCAATAGAAATTATGCAGAAAATTGAAATTACTGATGGAATTCTGCATTGCTAAAAAATTTACCAGGAACTGAATGAAACTGTAAGAAATTGGCAATTGAAGATTTCAATGTGCTGAAAGAATAGTGCAGGTTAAGGGACTCTGGAAATCGGAGAATAGTAATCTCAGATTCATGAATGGAATCAGAGAAATCAACTAAAGGAACCCAAAATCATAGATTAGAAAGCAACAAGAATCCAAAAGAAAAGAGTTGCTTAAGGAAATCCAAGTACAGAAGTTTTTAAAAAACTTTGCTGCATGATTTTGAAAAATCCTGTCAAGACCGCACATGTGACGATGTTGAAGAGGACCACTTAACTGCTGTATGTGACAGAATTTGGTGTATGCAGTTTCCACACACAGTTAGAACTTTATTTGGTTCATTTGAACCAATTAAGCCTGTAAATTGGTAGCTTGTAATTTTTAAGTAAACACTTGTTTGGTAAGTGATAACAATTATATGCAAAATACTTTTATATGTATAAAAAATCTACTTTATATTATTGATCAATATATTTCACAGATTTTGTGTTGTATGATTAACATTTATTATCTTCAACGTGCCAGTGAATATACTTCATTATATGTTAGACATTCTTTATCATGACTTTTTTAAAAATTAATTTTGATACGAAACACATATTGTCCTTCTATACCTTATATGCATTATGTAGTGGGTTGTGGTACGGTTAGTTTTTTAAAACATTGCCTTGCCTTGCTGGATGTGATGAATACTTGAGATTAGAAGAAAATATATTTGACATAGGAAAAATCTGAAGCAAAATCTAACCCCATTATTAAGTGGCATAAAAGGATGCTCGTCTTCAATAGCAATCTCATTTATAATCTAGCAAAAGTGAGAGGGTCTAGCCGACCCAAACCCCACCATAAAGCTTATGTTTAGAAGAGGAGGTAGGGATCTCGGCCTCTCAGATCGCTATCCATTGGTGATTGGTCGCCCGGAGGGATATTGAGTGGGTTGAGGTTGGTGTCATGTCATGTAATGTGGTGCAAATGAGCATGTACCCTACTTGCATAGATTGCAGGTGACTGTAATTGAGGAAGGTTTCTCTTGCATTTGATATTGCTGCATTTTGGTCAATTATTTCCCCTTTGAAATGCAGATAGGTTTCGAGGAGTCATCGCCACTCAATCTCTTGTCAGTCATCTTTCTGTCCTCAATAGCGATGGCGTTGTGTTTGTGCCTCACGTGGGCAACAGCATCCATCTTGGCCTCATGTAGGCAGCAGGAGGCAATGGCCGGGAGAGCATCAGCGGAGAGTGAGGATAGAGGATCAAGCATATTGTACTTTATTATATTGTATAGAACTACAAATGTATTTATAACCCACTATGTCTATCTAAACAACCAATTCAATATAAATATAGGCATGAGACTAGGAATGTCTTAGACTAGTTTTCCTATATCATCTAATGAAGGTTTCTTTTTTCAAAACATTCTCAGCCTGTCTAAACTGAACTAGAAGAGCTTTATTATATCTTAACATACTGTATTTGTTGATTTTTATCTGGACAGCGTTGAGTCTTGGATCACTTTTCTTCTTAAGCATGTTGATGCCTGATGAGCTTGATGTTTTTATCATTTACTCAAGCTCAGTACAACATATGATCCCTTGTTTCTTTGGTTATTGCTAAATTGATGAATCTCTTGCATTATTGATGCAGGAATGGGATGTTATTAATGATCTAAAGTCTGATATGGCTAGGCTTAAAGAGGGAATGAGTCATATGCAGCAAATGCTGGAGGCATGCATGGATATGCAGCTTGAGTTACAACGTGCAGTCAGACAGGAAGTTTCAGCAGCTTTACATCGCAGCGCTGGAGGACAAGGTTAGTAGAAGCTTTTTAGTAGTGAGGCTAGTTTCTGTATAAAAATGAGTTGTCAGGCTGTATAAACTTACCTTTTTATAGTTGAATTTCTAATCATGTAAAAATATTAATGATATGATTCTATGTAAGCATCAAATCATGTGTAGATGCCAATCGGCTTTCCAGATCCAATATCTTTTACTTGGATTGGAGTAATTCAGGTCCTGATCTGCTAGTATGAGGACAAATTGATATATGCAATTAAGAAGATAAATCAATGCAAATATCTGAAAAACAAGAGTCAAGGGTCGTAATTCAGAGTAGAAATCAGGTTATGCTGTGTGATAATCTCTTTATAAATATGGAGATGGATCTTGGTTATTGTGACTGATTTCTTGAATTACTATATGTAGTGATGAACTTTCTTTCATTTGTTGTACCCATGGCCTCAGGGGATCCCTGTTAAATCCGAGATCATTCTATATCAGAATGGTTATTTCCTATTATAACAAACCATCCACTGCACTAAAAAAGCTGTAAATATTCTTTCATAGGGGAGGAGCAATCGCACTGGGAGGACATATCCAAATGGGGACAAGCAAGAAGAGGAACTTGTTGCATATGCTGTGATAGTCCTATCGATTCTCTTCTTTACAGGTAATCATTGTCTTTTCATGCGTTATAAACATTAAACTCCAATGTTTAAGTTTAATCACCATGCTGCTTCTTTGCATCAGATGCGGGCACATGTGTGCTTGTTCCAAATGTGCTAACGAGTTGGTTCGTACTGAAGGTAGATGCCCATTGTGCCGAGCACCGATACTCGAGGTGATTCGTGCCTATTCTGTAGTGTAAAATAAAACGCAACAGCCCTGAGGTTTTTAGGAATTATGAGTCAGTGGCCTATCTGTATATAGGATTGAAAATTCTTTTGCTCGAGGCACACTGATAAATTTTTGAGATGCGGGAAACTTGAGTAGACTTGTTAAAAAGGGCCATTGGTTTTTTAATGTGGGAAGGTTGAGCAGACTTGTAAAGAAGGGGGTCACTAATTTTGAGATGTTCCTAGGAAGTTCTGTAGACTTGTACAAGGGAAAATGTTAGGCCATCATTGACATACCATAATGAAACTTATATTCATTCCTTTTCAACATCCTCTCTCTGGGGCTCAAGAACATTTCTGATATGTTGCCTCCTAGTAGTGTTTTCCCTAGAATAAGAATGTTAATCGAGACAAGGGATGATTTTATATGACTTGATTACTTCATTTACAGTTTATTCCAAGATATTTTTTTCATTAGTGTTTTATTTTGCATTGTTTTCCCCATTACAAGTGAACTTGTCAAGTTATTGGCATCCGTTTGCGAGTTTAGAAAAAAGTAATATCATTTCTAATCCAAAACTTTTTCTGCAACAGCTAAAGTCCACAAAAAAAAAAAGAGAAAAGGATATTATGATAATAAAAATTCCAATTACAATTAGCTGTGCGAACCTAATAAATTTGAATTTTTCTTTTTTCTCAGATTGATAAAACTTAGCAAATCTTATTTCATTTGATTTATATTTTGGATCGAATCGTAACAAAAATGGAAAGGGAAGGGACCTGCTCAGTTCGTTTGGGATGTACGGCCTCAACCCACTTAAAGAAATATTTAAACATCTAGAAGGGGAAGGAGAAGGGACAACACAGCATTTTCCATCCGCACGTTGCTCTTAATCTATTTTTCTATTTATGCCCTCTGGTGTACAGGCCCAAGAATAAATTTGTATTATTCGGTGCAATAGCCAACATCAAATGGGCAACTGCAGGTGACCTTCTGCTTCTCCTGTCCTCTGTCACTCACCGCCTCTCTTTAGCATATAAATAAGACGACGAGGTCCCTGCAACGACTCATCCAACACGAAAACAGATCTCGAGCCAGGATAGAACCGGACCTCGCTCCC
>JBAMHZ010314462.1:0-12960 GCA_037177395.1 Alpinia galanga | reverse complement strand
TATTCCCAATCGACTTGTCATCATTACCAGTCAACTAGGAAAAATTCTGTGGAGTTGCAATGTGTTCACAGTCGACTGGTGATGATCATCAGTCGACTAAAAAATATTCTATGAAGTTGTACAATATTTCCAATCAACTGCTCATCATCATCAGTTGATCAAGTAATATTCTATAGAGTTGCACAGTGTTCACAATCGACTGATGATGATCAACAATCGATTAAAAAATATGCTATAGAGTTGTACAATGTTCCCAGTCGACTAATCATTATAACTAGTCGACTGACAAAATATTATGTAATTGCTCACTTACTAGCGATGAATTATGATGTATCATCGCAAAGACTAGCGACGGAATGTGTAAACCATCGCAAAAATAACAGCAAATGTTCTTATAATCATCGCAAATATTAACGACGATTAAAGCAACCGTTAATATTAGCGATGATATTTTATTATTTCGTCGCTAAATATATTTTATAACAAACATATAACGATGATCCTAGCAGTAATAAATTATCATCGTGAAATTTTATTAGTGATGAAAGTTAGTGTTTTAGCGACGAAATCAATTATCGCTAAAGTTTGATTTTTTTTTAATGGATACCGCAGCACCAGATGGGCTCTAAAATAAACTCGCAGTGGTTTTTTTTTTGTACCTTGATAGGCTTGTTCACCGTCCACGTACATGGATCTGAGACAAACAACGTTCCTCAATGGTATTGAGATCTGTACCGCGTCATCAACAGGAAATTGTGATTGTAATTGTGACTGTGATCGGTGCATTTGAAGCAGCAACAGCTACAATTTGTACTCTTAATTCATGAACCAAATCGACAAAGTCAAGCCTCTTGCTTATGACGCGTAGCATAGGAGTCGTATGAAAAAAGATATATCACCATGTTCAATCCCGTTACCTGTCCATTGCCTACCCCACACATCAATTGTACTAAAAAAAAACTCATAAGCTAATAAAAACTTGGTTCCAGGCTATATTTTTTAAACTGACATCAAGCACAGAAATGAAGCACGTTGCATGAATTCCTAGCAGAGCATCTTTCTAACAGCAATATCCAACTCAAACCCAAGGAACGACAAGGAGAAACAAAAGATAACCAACATCTCCAGCAGTTGCAATGCAACATGCATGACTTCGAGTACATTTCAAATTTTTTAAAAAAATGGACGATTGAATAATCAAAAGATGATACAACCATAGCATCTTATTTCTGACATACTCCCTTGTGATCGTAGTGGCCAGATACTTCAAGCTTCAGCAAATCTGGAAAGGGCCAAAGGGGAACATCAAAAACATTAGATTAAACCGTTTTAAACAAAATTCCTGTTTACACCTTCACAATTACTCTTAAACATACCCAAGTTCTGAGAGCTTCAGGTGTGCTTCAGCATAATCAGCAAAGAAAGCATCCTCATCCTGAAACAAACCATTTTGAGGCGGGATTAGTAACAGTCTGGGCGGAGTAGATTCTGTGGAATAGACAATGAGACTAAAATTACACACGGCAGCATATTTTTCCACTAGAGGGTGGAACATAGGATCAGTTAGGAGGGCCTTGTCTGAGGGAAGCTGGAGGAGGTCATCTTTCTCACCACTCAGAAGTTCCCTGCCAGAAAATCCAATCAGTAAGTTCTCTATATTCAAAACTTTTAAGAAATACATGTGTCATATAGCTTTAATGCTTCCAAATTAAATGGGGGCAACAGACAAGTAGAATAGATTATCATTATTATCCAATTAATTGTGTTTGTTTCAACTATTTACAGTGGATTACATAGACTTTATATTCCATTGAGCTCTATGCAAAGCTATTTCAATATTAATATTCAAAGAAATAAAATACATCGACTAATCCAATCACCTATTGGTTGTCTTCGTCGCGATCAATCCTCCTCAATTCATTTTCTCATGTTTTATCATCTTTTAGAGTTACACATAATTGCTCCTAAATACTAGTATTTTATGTTTTATGCATCCATCGTAGTATTCTCACCTCTATTATGTCACTTCCTATCAGTCCTACACTCCAATTCATAAGTGTTGTAGTCGTACTTATAAAGTTTTCATTTTAACCTACTAGAGTCATGATAATCATAAGCTTCTTCTATATATGTTGACCATCCATTCCCTATTCTACTAATGATATGATTAGCTCTTATCTTTGTTGATATCCCCTTGTTGAATAGTAGATTTAAGATACCTAAAACACTATTTCCAAATTTTATATTATCAATTTCAACTATTCCATAGATTATTTTCTTATTATGAAAATTGTATTTCATATATTCAATTTCAGTTCTACTTATCTTAAAACCTATAATTTCTAAAATCTCTCTCCAAAATTCGCGCAGCAATTAACACAATATTGGCAGCAAATAGCATATGGAGGGAGATTCTTCTTAAACATGATCAGTAAATACAAATGAAAAAAGAACTGACCCAATTGACCTTGAAGTAAGCCTACAGCTATAGAAAAATTATCTATCTCACTTTCAGTAGCTCAAAGATTATAGTCATTGAAATTTATGAAACCTATTATCGAAGGAAAAACTTACTTGAAGTATGAGTTGTCAAAAATAAGAGGATTTGAAGTCCAAGCACCATCAAAACCTGATCGCTCCTTGTGGCATCTTCCCTGTCCCAAGAAAAATAAAAGCCGGACAGATGAAATGGAAGAATGAGCCACAGTGATGGTTACAAATACTATGAACATATTTAAACAGAAAAATAGGAAATTCACCAGTGTGTGACCACCAGAGAGAGCAACAATGTCTCGATCACTGAGACCCATATGTCCAAAGACATCCCTGAGATGATCAGAACCTGTAGGATGAAAAAAAAAAGCCACATGAAAGCATATGTGAGTTGATAAAAGCTTCTTTTCAAGAAAAAAAGATGTTATTTTGAAAGGAAAATGAAATTCGGATTATCTAATGACAGTTCATGGAAGGCAATACATGTAGCATCTCAGAAGTTAAACAAACAAGATGAATGAGAGAACGGCGTTGTCATAGTTGAATTGTTACAAAAAGCAACGAAACATACCCTTTGTAGCATCAGGAAGACGACCTTCAACTGGTGGTTCTGGCTTGTCCTGGACCAGGATAAACAAAAGTGTCAAATGTATAAATCTGCAATACATGGACGTAAAGTGCTCAGTAGCATCTCAATAAATTTCCTTCGATAACATAACCAATCTGAGTCAGCCAAAAAAAAAAAACAATTTGCTTGGCTTGAACAAGTATAAATAGTATTGAAAAATCCTTTCCTGAGTTTTAATGCTTACACTGATTAAAAACAATTATGGAGAAAAAGTTCTTTGCAAGTTAACTATTCAATCAGAAGATATTGATGAATATCAATTTTTAAAAATTGATATTAATTTTATAGATAAGTATTTTTCATTCATTTAATTTTTTTATACAATTTTTTATTTAAAAAAAAACCAAATTAATCAGTCACGTTCTATGAAGCTATTCGGTAAACAAGTTTATGGACAGAAATAAACAGAAGTTATTTTTTTCCAAAAAATAGAAATGTCAATTAAACTAAATCAAGTATTTAATTTTCATTTTCACAAGATAAAATTACTTAGGTCAATCAAGTAGCAATTAGCTCCTCTTTTTAAAATTCTTTTAATCACACAAGTTGTTTTCACCAAAGCAGCTTGATTCAAGAAATCAAGTTCTTTTCATAGTAAAGGGAAATTTGGTCCAACTAATGAGAGGAACCAATATTTTATATTTTGGAAGCTATAGGCCCAGTTTGGGCATTTCCGATTTCAAGGGCTATATTTGGATAATTGTTCTCAAAATAATAAAAATATCACCATAAATTAGTACAGGACAACTGGACAACAGTAACAAAGCCCGTGTGTTAAAAAGAATTAATCAATAAGGGAGACACGCCCAAGAAAAAACTTTCATAAATCGATTCAACAAAAATAAAAGCTCACAAGCAAATAGGACTTCAGGTGGAAAGAGCCAGAACATATACTTTGGAACGCAAACGAACGTTGATTTAGTTATCAGGTCTAAAACTGTTCTCTTAACATCCATGGGTGATGAACAACAATAGAAGTCGACAAACATAAGGAGATTTCACTGTGACAACATAGCACAAAGTACTAGAAAAAAGTAGCAGGTATGGTCGTCCTATGCATGGATAGATAATACAAGGAATAGAAACTGAAGTAAATGGATTCCCAGCGTTCAGAGAGATTAAAAAAAAATTGCATTGTTGAGATCAAGTTAGATACCTCCCTTCCAGGATGGAAAGGGACCTCTGGTCCTCCAGTAATTTCGATGGCAACAACTCCAGCAAGCTATCAATAGAAAAGCATGCGAATCAAGAAAAGGGTAAAAGATAAAATGCCAAAAGAAAAAAAATAAAAAGAAAAGAACGAGCCACGACGAACCTGGTAGCAGTCAGCGTAAGTCAAGATGGGAAACTGCTCCTTGATTGGCTCCAGGAGCCTCACAGCGATGTCTAGTCCATTGTTGGCGCCATGCGAAAGCTCCTCCTTGAATCGCATAGTCCCAAACGGGCCTCCGGTCTTCGACACGACATCGTAAGTACCTGCCGAGTGCCACCTGAAACCCCAAACCTCAAATCTCCAAACTCAACTACCGATATGCTCAAAAACATAGAAAAGCTAACTAAATCAAGTGGCGTCGCGTTGACCACATACGCAAGGCGGAGCATCAGCGGAGCGCAGTTCTTGTATGCGATGAGGCTACGGAGCTTCCTCTTCGCTTTCTCCACAGCCTTCAGATACTCCTCGCCCACAGCAGGATACACCTTCCCCATCTCGGTAACGTAGACGACGACGACGACAGATTAAGAACAAGACGAAGGCAAGTGGCCGGCACGCTGCTCCACTCAGCCGTTAAATAGCCAGGGTTTTGCCCGAGAAGAGAAAAAGCTCTTGCAGCTTGCTCCTCACCGCCGGATGGCTTAGATTTACGGTTGAAGGTCAACCAAAATGGACGACGATGATCATTCTTGATGGAGTGGTTGAGGAACGTTCGTTAGTGCCGTAGTGGAGGATGTAGATCGAAAGACTTATTTGCCCCTCGGAAGACGTTAAGTTTAGTCAAGTTTATGAGGGTAATGAAGAGAATATACCTCCATCAAGTATAAACGTGGCTGGTAACCAGTTGATTCCCTTGATCGATCAGGAGCGAATTCAATGGACGTGCAGAAAGTCATCGATGTTTGACATTGTAAACGTTCTGAATCGACGGTAGTAGTTGGCTGTTAAGACGTTAATGCCTTCTGTTGAGTTTCTGTTTATATTAGGATTAGTAAATTATTTTATATGCTATTTAAAATTCGTAATCATTCAAGTGGGGTGAAGCCGTCAAGGGTTAAAAGCAGGGTTTTTGTTTTGGTAACTCTACTTCTTGTCGACATTCTCCTTGGTATTACATTCCTCTCTTTATAATTTCTTTCATGTTTTTTTTTACCTCCATTAATCTAATGTCAGTGCCTACGTCAAACTCCTCATATAATCATTAAAATGCCTGCTTGTTATTTATTTCTACTATCTCCAAAATTTTATTTCTACTCAAGTCTAGACACATATCAAGTGACAATAAACATGTATGACTTTGAGTGTACTTGAGAGGTCCTACAATTGGCGAGCCAAGTGGTCTTGGTTAATTCAGACTAAAAAAAAAAGTAGTGATATGCTTAATTATCCTTTTCTTCCCTGGCTCTCGTAGATCTTGAGCAACAAAATTTTGGAGTGCCCTTGAACCAATGAGTAGTCCTCCTTGCATTCAAATGACCATGAGACATGGTACATCGAATCTAATGAAATTGTAATTTTGACATGCATTTTATCTGTCAGCTGGTAAAATTCTTCTTCCAACTCAATTTTTTTTTAACTTCTGCGTGATACTCACGGGAGGAAAAAGAATAGTAAGGCTACATTGGACAATACGATCACATTTCTTTAATGCAGATGCGCTAGGAGAAGACTATTTCATCGTTTAGACCAAGTTCTTGTGTTTCTTTCAGTGAAATATCGAATCGAGTTGCAAAAGGTTTAGTTTCACTCTAGTGAAATTTCTTGCTGGAATTAATCAAAGGAAAGAAAATGATCAAGCAACATGGATTCAAATTGCAGTATTAAATACAATATCATTTATATTCATTGCAAAGCTCTTGGTAAAGAAATGGGGGAGAAGGAATAGCATCTCGTGTTTTTTTTAAAAAAAAATAATTTACAGGTAGGTAAAAGAATCCAGACATTGAATAATAAAGCAGATGAAATTTAGGTGTCTAAAAAAATGAACTCAAAGCTCAACTTCTTTCACCAAGAAGAAATAAATCCAAAGCCAGCCAATCAAACTTGCTAACGGAAGTTGTTCCATTGTAGGAATAAGATGCAACTGAGACAAACCATAGGTACCCATCAAGCCGAAGGCTATTTGTCAGGCTGCAGAAGATGTTTAGACGTGCCCTCATCGTAATAGTAGTAGTTATTATCATCCAACAAGAAATGAACTTCTTATCAGGCTGCAGAATGTGTTTATCATCCAACTAGCAATGACCTACTTGTCAGGCTGCAGATTGTGTTTAGACCTGCCAAAGATAATTCCACTAGTTTAAGCAAAAGATAGACGGAAATCAATTTTGGTTATCTAAAAACTTACACAAGTTTGCAACTCACCGACGTTCAACTCTATCCTTGCTGTTTTGTTTCTGGAACACTGGCTGTATGCGTTGAAAGAACGATGGCTTTTTAGGCTTCGCACCGCCAAAAAGGAAAACACGCAAGGGTATGCTAGCTCTCGGAGAATTATTCAAGTGAGCATGAAGGTTGCCTGATGGAAATGGTTCGAACTTCCCACGCGACTTATTTAATTGACCATCAATTTCAGCTTGAAGCTTCCTAACTTGCTCTTGCCCTAACTGTAGCTCAAATTCAGCCTTACTAAACTCCTGTTTCATGTTCATAACCTCACCATAACACGTGGCAGCTTCATAAGGAGTGAAGAAAACGTCTTCAGATTCAGGTTTCGTGTTGATGGCACTGGATATCTCTTTTTGCAATTCAGAAAGACCTGAGATCCTACTTTGCAGCTCCCCTCTTAAAAGTGCGCTATGTTCCAACCAAACGAGGACTTCAGTTTTTAATTCCCTTAGCTTTGTGATTACTGGTACTGATTCGGGACTAGCCTCTGCTCCTGATGTCTTCTTTTCATTGAGATCATTGATCTCAGCTTGTAAATCATTATATTTGGATTTGAATTCCTGTATGTGATGGAACGATGAACTGAATCTAAGCCAAAATTCTAAATTTCCATCGACCAAAATGTCGATATCCCTTCTGAGCTTTTCTGCAATAGGATAAACCCAATCTGACTCATTCATGTTATTTGAATAAGTGATTTGTGTAAAGTCATTTTCTTTTTTCATACACTCGACTAGTGACTCCCTCTTAGTGCATGGTAGGTTTCTATCTTCAGTTACCTTAGAATCTAGAGGTTCATAGTTCTTCGTGACAACTAAAGATTCAATGGATGTGCTTTCAGCCATTTGTTGACCGTGCCAAGGATCTATTGTGACATTAGAACTTGTCTTCCTAGAGGATAGAAGTTGTCTCAGCCTTTGGATCTCATCATCTCTCATTATAATGGTATTCTTCAGTTCTGATATCAAAGCCATTGTTTCTTGATTATCTTCATCACTTCTCTTCTCTGTTTCAGAGAATCTTCTCTTTGTATCTTCATAATTTTGTAAAACTGATGTGTACTCGGCATGTGGACCCTCTTTTTCACCTTCTAAACCGCTAGAAATTGTTTGCTTAAGGCTCAGAGTGTGATCACCCAGCAGGCTTTTTAAAGTTTTAGTTAGTTGGATGCTAGAATGGATTTGTGATGAACCATTCTCCTCCAGTCCCTTTGTTTCCTTTGGGTCCTCAATCTTTTCTGAAACATCCTTGAGCTGAGAATTAGCCCTATCATGTGAAGCATCTTCCTTACAACGTCCAAGTCCTTGAGTTGCATTAATTTCCTCTTCCAAATCTACCTTGATATCATTGATTTCAGTTATGGCTTTGACTTGACGGAGTTTATCTGTTTCAATGTTACATGTGGAAGATTCTTCCTCTACAGATGTACCTGCAGTGCAACCAATTTCCAGAGGTTTAAAAGTCTGCAGTTTTTCTGAAATATTGCTGAGACTACAACAGGTTTCAGTAAATTTTTGACTCAAACTCATTTCTCCGCTATGAACAATTTTCTCAATTGCTCGAACTCTGTTTAACTCCTCTTCAGCTTCCTTCAGCTTTTTAGACAACGCATTTGAGTCATTGATCAGAGATGTTTTCTCCTCTTCCAATTTGTGAAGGGATTTTTCAAGATCATTGTTTTCAGAAGTCAAACGATTGATTTGCACAGATTGCGATGAAACTGTAATTTCCAATGTGCTAACCTTATTTACAAGTTCATCAATCTTCTCTGCAATTTCATTCACACAACTTTCAGGGCTCATCTCAAAATATATCTTAATTTTTTCACCTATGGACTGTAAATCAAGCCTTGCCTTGTTTAGAGCATCTTCCTCCATATTTACAGCAGCCAGGCTCATATGTGTGTTTTTGCCACAAATGTCTGCATCTTCAACATTCGATTGGCAATTCTCACCTTGGAGAGACTTCAGCTTTTCATAAGCAACCTTAATTCTTTCAGATTCAACTTTTGCTTGTTCCTGGGATTTCTTTCTCAGTTCCTGCAAGTTAACCATGGAATCCTCGCAAGACTTAAGAGCTGTGGATGTCATCAAAGAAAGTGCCTCATGGTCCTCAATGACTGTGGTGGTACTAAACTCATCTTGAAAGCCACAAACTTTTTCTTGCATCTCTACTATTTGCTTTTCAATCTCCCAGTACTTGGCTATCCCACTTTCATAAGAATTCTTGATGAATTCTTTTTCAGTCTGTAGAACCAATATCTCTTTCTGAAGCCTACTTATCTCTTCTTGAGCCGCTTCTAAACTTATCTGAGGCACATTATTTTTCTGTTGTTTATTTATGGATGATTCACTCTCTCTTCTTTTGTTTATTAATCCCTCCACTAGAACCTTGTTAATTTTACTTGGATCGATCGGGATAATTGCTTTAGGAAGACTATCATCATACTCCTCTAGCATGGCATACTGAACTTGATCTGGGCAAGCAGTCGCTATGGTGTGGTTGGCCTTGTGTAATTCTCCCGATATATGGTCATATCTTTCAGCCAATGCCCTGAATGCCCGGTGTGCATCTTCCACAAAACTTATCAACTCTGGTCTTCTTTTGAAGTACAATTCTGCTCTCTTGGCAAAGGAATCAGCATCTGCATCAATGAGCTTGAGCATTGCTTGAACTACTTTATCCATCTCTGCAGTAATGTTAGTGATGAGACAAATCAAATATCAAGATTTTATTTACATACAGAGCACAAAACAAAACATATTATTCAAAAAGAAGAATGCTTGCGGCCATGTATTTAGTTTCTTTCCACTAATTACAGGCCGGAGTCAATAATTCTGGAGATTATTACTCAGCCATATTTATCACAAACAAAGTTGGGTCATGTTTTAGATCAGAGTTAGGTACAGTTGCCGATTGTTTATTCATTATGTGCCATCCGTAGAAAGGATATTTATAACAACAAGTTGTCTTCCAACCATTTGGCGTTGACTACATATATGTGCATCGTCAACAATGACACTTGGCTTCCCCTATGGATGTTCCTGCACACTGTGTACCAGCTCACTTGAACAAACAACAGAATTCTAAGAGACAAAGTTCTTTGGTAGGCAGTAGGTCGTAAAAATGGGAATGAATAGCAGAATATTCCGCGACAGCAGTAGATCATCCACTGATATTTAAGGTTTGAGTTACCAGACGTTTGCATTTTGGTGCAATTACGTAGCCACGTTACTGATTGTGCATAGTTGCACACAAACTATGCTGTACATTTCCATTTTCAGTTGAGAGTTGGGAAAAGCCTTTGGCCTTCATTTCATAAAAGGTCGTTCCCAACTCGAAGAAAATGCTACAAATTATCTCACAGCACTTCAATTAATCAAAGTTTGTTTCTTCTTTCTTTCTCTTCCTGCTTAATCTCGATCGTGCTTTTCCTCCTCAAATAATCAAAAGTTTTACCAAACCAATATTCATCGCAAACAAAATCAAATTCTTCTTTTTTCCCTAAAGAGTTTTTTTTTTTATTTTTAATTCTTCCATCGTCAAATCCCGAAAAAAAAAAAGTTTAGTGAGACCTTTATGCATTGTATTATCTGATTCTTCCATTGGAGAAACTAGAAAGAGCAAAAGAAAATTCCGAGCCGTTTGAAAAAGGTAAGCATACATGTATATCAACTTTCATTAATGTCGTGTTTGCCTGAAGGGAAGAAAATAGAGCGGAAATGAAATATTCACCTATTTACTCAGATGGAATTAAAAGGGAGAAAATACTTGTTTTCTTTTTCCTTGTTTTTTTTTCTTCTTCTCTCATTTCCATCCAAGCAAACAGAACACAATCATTGGGACGAAAATGAACAATGAATCGGTCACGGAAAGGATAAAAGAGTCGACCTTGAAGGCTGTTGTCGAGCCATTTAGACTGCTTCGTCCGGACGTGGCTCGCCCACCACCACGAGTAGGAATTGGTCGCCGCCCTCTGCAGCATTTCTCTGCCCTCGCTCCTGCCTCCGTCTTGTTCTCTTCTCTCTACCGTTCCCTCTCTCTCTCTCTCTCCCTTGCTCAGGCGATGATGGAAGAGAGAAAAGAGGAGGAACCGAGGAAGGAAGGAGGAGGAGACGAGGGGGAAAGCGTAACGGAGAAGGAGAAGCAGTGTTTTTGTAGCTACATGCTAATTAAAGAGGGAAATAGCGGAGGAGAAGGGAGAAGATGCATCGCAACCTTCGGAGTCATCTGCGTTGTCGCTGGTTAAACAAGGAAAAGTCACAAGGCTGATCGGAGCAAGGCGAGCTGGAGCGACATGGCGAACCAAGTAAAAATTAAATATCGATATAAACTATTAATACTATAAAATATAATTCTAATGCAGTGTTAATACTATCATAAAATAATAATTTAAATAACAAAAACATTGGTTGCCATTCCATATATAGGTAGGCAGAGAGTATCTAAACTTATTCATTGATATGTAAAATGCCTACAAAAATCTCGACATATTTGTATCCAAGTCTGAACTATCAAAATAAGTAGATATATATAAATAAAAAAAAAACTCATTTAAATTAGATAGCCATAAGTACAATTAAATAGCTTGTTATCATTCCTACTCTCGCAGCTAACGTTTTTGAAGCGAGACAAAAGCATATCTCTTGTGAATGAAATAGATAATATATTTTGGCTCGTTTTGGGAGACAAAAACATGTCTCCGCTCGTATGATGCACTCCTGCCTCAGAATCCGCCAATTAATGAAAAATGGGCTCAAGATCTAAATTAAGTTTGCTTAGATTTATCATTTATATATTTATATTGTAACCAGAGGGTGATCGAAGAGTAGGAGGATGCTAGCTAGCTGCCGCAGATCTGCAACGCACGGGCGCATGCCGCCTCCTCGTCCATGTTCGCCATTAAGGAAGCTGAAGTGCGAGAGTGGATCGATCGAGATACATGGAGTTGAGCTTGCAGAATAATATATATAGCAGGTTAATTGAGTCAATATTTATAGATATAATTTGAGCTAAATTAATACTTCGCATTCTGCATGCACGGAACGACAATTAAGAATATGTCTCATGCAGTTGAAAATTATTCAGGTCTCATAAACTAATCGAATTATAGATTGACTGGATCAGGTCATTAAAACTCGAGTTTTGGAGTAGTTATGTTTCAGCAGAAGACTCCTCAGTATATCTCGGCAGGAGACTCTTCATAATGTCTCGGTAGTAAACATTCATTTATGTCTCGGCAAGAGACCCTTCATAATATTTCGACATAAGATCTTCATCTATATCTCAGCAGAAGACCTTTCATTATGTCTCGGCGGAAGACCCTTTATTATGTCTCAGTAGGAGACATTTTGTTTAATCAGGCTACTTCGGAAGAATATTCTATTCATATATGTATATTTAATTCAGTGTGCAGTACCATCTCCCAGGACTTATACAGTCTGATAATAAGGAATCCCTACTTTACCTTCTCTCTGCAACACTAATGAGGTATGATATCCTAGTAGCTTACTGTTCATAATATTTATTGAGGAATGTCTCCCCACGAGGGGTGCATTAATAGAGCATAGTATTCTTTACTACTATCTATGTCATATTGCTATCAGAACATACTGCTGTCATGACATTCTCATCGATTTTCTTATATAAAAGGACACGAGATCAGCAAAGTAGAGGATGGACCTCTTCTTATCGTTCCTGTTTTTCTTCCTTCTCCTTCTAACTTGAGCATCAGAGTAGTAACACCGGAGCATCCTCCAGCATTTCTGGCCACTCTTCTCTGATCTATTTCAGGTACTCGGAGCGTGGGAGGGTCCCAGTTCTTCCCGGGCGTAGCCTCGTACGTGTGATCGGCTCCGTTCTCTCATTTTGGGTCTCTCGGCCAGCAATATAATTGGTGCTGTCTGTGGGAACATCGCTGAAAACTGAAGCCGGAATGAGAGATCACGGGGAAGGCTCATACAACCAGAGCTCTGTGGAAGAAACAACCATGACCAAAGAAACGATTGTCACACTTGTCACCACCACCATGGAAGGCATATTGAGAAGACATTTCTCCCAGAATCCGGCATCCACTCAAATGGTGTCCGCTTATATGGCAACCCCTGCGAGGCTCGTTCCAGTACCACCCCCACCATTAGCCGTCGTTCCTCCAGTCTGTGGCCCCGCTTTCCCTATGTCTCCCCCAACTTCAGCACAGATTCCTCAAAGACCAGCCGAGCCTTCTTCGGTCGTGCCT
>JBAMHZ010314242.1:0-12968 GCA_037177395.1 Alpinia galanga | reverse complement strand
TTCTATTCCTGAATTACTGTGAAAAATCTTTCTCACGATATTGTAGAAGTTGATTTGAATGAACTGACTGTGACAGAAGGTGAAGATGTTCACTGCAAAAATAATTATATAAATTATAAATTTTTATTGAAATATAAATAAAATAATATAAAAATTTACTTCCGATATCGATCAATTTTTTTACAATTGTTGAAAAGATACTAATGTGCTTTCTTATATAAAGTCAATGATAATTTTAGACTATGTTAGTTGCTAAATACTCTTGTTTATTGTGAAAAAAATATTTAAATTGTACGAGAACACAAGTAACTTGACATAAATTAGATTGATTTTCTTCACGCTAGTTATGCATTGAAAATTTGGTAAGATTTATATTTTCTATAAGGAAAGATTCCAATCACTGTAAGTATCGATTTGTATTTCTGAAGAAATTCCACTCTAAATGATGGAAAATCTCTCCCATTCATCTAGCAGAATTTGCTGTCGATTTAGTACATATCTTGGTGAAAAATTGGCTTCTTGGGGAGGAGCCGGAAGTCTCTCTAAAATTTGATCCCTTGAAAGGACCTATGATCATGGATCAAATCGAAATGGGAGATTAAAAAATTGAATTGGAATCCTTTTTTTTTTTTTTAATTTCGATTCTAAATTTTTGAAATTGAAATTGAATCGAAATTAAAACCGGAACAAAATGGGAATCAAAATCGAATAGAAATGGAAATCAAATATTTTTTTTATATTGAAATTGGAACTAAATTTTTAAAAATAATTAATTTTTTACTTTTAAACAATAATTAAACTTATTTAAAATTTAAATTTGTATTATTGTACCACAATTATAACAATAAATATGTAAAAAAAATTAAAATTATTTAAAATTAAAATTTTTATACACATAAAAAATTAAAATATTCAAAATTTAAAATTTTTATTATTGTATTGTAATCATAATAAAAAAGATATGCATAAAAATTAAAGTCATTCAAAATTTAAATTAAAATTATATAAAATTTAAAATTTTCATTAATATATTATAATACAATAAAAATGTATACAAAATCAAAGTTATTCAAAATTTAAATCAGAATCATACATAATCAATATACATGATCATAATTATTCAAAATTTAAATTTTTTATAAATAGGTCACAATCACTATAAAAATATATACAAAATTAAAAGATTTAAAATTTAAATTAGAGTAATACACAACAATCAACATACACAATAATTAAAATTATAAAAAATTTAAAATTTTTATTGATGTATATACTCTTCGTGAAATAATCTTTATAAATACCACTTCAAATTTGTTTACTTTCACAAATTAATTCTCATTTCTTATTTCTTATTACCGATATACTCTCTCAATTTCTCAACTCTCAATTTATCTCATATTCAATTACTCATTTTTTTTATTTTAATTTTGTTTATCAATTATGTCGAACGATAAAAGCAAGAGAAATCAAAAAGTTCAAATTTTATATCTAAAATTGATTTATATTTAATAATTTCTTTTGAATTTAACCTCTATTCATCTTTGAAAGATTTTTTAATTCTTAAATAGTAAAAAGATCATACAAATAATTTTTTTTATATTATCACAAATTACTAAATAAATTTTAGCAACTTATATTTTAACTGTGGCGATTGAATAAGCATTTAATATGAAAGAAAATATTTTGAACGATATAAGATTGTATAGCTCCAAAATCACTTAAGGTATAAATCTATCTGGGTGATTGATATAAAGTAAATCTTAGACAATAAAAGATAATAAAAACTTATATAATCTTACAATCAAAAACACATCAACTACTATTTCTGATAACATTTCAAATTAAATTAAAATAAAATAATTAGATATTCAAATGGTAAGTATGATAACTTTAATTTATTTAAATCACAAAAGAATATGTAGATAATTTAATTTATATAAATTAAATTTAAACATCTTTCTTTTTTATTATAAAATCTAATAATATGATTACATAATATTTTATAATTATAGGAATATTAATATATACACATTCTTCTTTTTTTTAAAATTTATTGATATGAATTTATTAATCAAATATAATTTTTTATTATAAATATTTGATTTAAAAAATTATATAAAATAAATAAATCAATATAAATTAAATTTTCACATATAAAATTTAAATATAAATATAATTTAATATAAAATAATTTAAATTAAAATAAATCAATCAAATTAATGAATTAAAAATAATATAATTAAAATATCTATTTAAAAAAATTAAGAGACTCAATCAAATAATTTAAATTTCAATTTATATAGTTCAAATCGTAAAAATCAAAATCGTTAATAAACGATTCAATTTCATAATGAACTAAAATTGACAATTTCAAAATCAAAATTGAACAGTGAGAAATCGAAATCAATCGCTGATAAGTGATTCCATTTCAATTTCATTGAACGATGAATTGAAATCGACAAGTCAGAAACGTGATCATCTCTGCTTGAAAGCATTCCTTTCTCACCTCGCAGATTAGACATCCTTTTTGGGATTGCCTGCAACCGAGATTCCACCCTTTATATCTCCAGAGAATTTTACTATAAATGTGAGTATCCAATTTGTTCGGATGACTAACACAGCCGTATTAAAATTTAAAAAGACAAAAGATCAATTTCTAAATTTCACCGTCAAACTACTAATGACTGACTGCTCTGAATTTTTAATTTATCTCCTTTCATACGTAGGAGCAATAGTAAAAAACCGCTAATATAACAATTTCATTTATTTTTTTTCTCACCTTGCAGATTAGACATCCTTTTTGGGATTGCCTGCAACCGAGATTCCACCCTTCATATCTCCAGAGAATCTTACTATAAATACTGGAGCATCCTCCCACCTACGAACAAAAATTCATCATAAAAATCAACAAACACAACTCCATTCTCCACGCGGCCGTCTAAAAAAGATGTTCCCAAAGTTATTTACAGAGATTATGAGATGGTCTGGAAATTATCCCAGTGAAATGAATTCCCATTATCGATGAGAAATCAAGCAATATCTCTAGCGTGCAGATTGACCAGCAGTAGCAACTCGCTTCCTCAGCCTGGCACGAGTCACACGGATGGCTTCCGCAATTGGTGTTTCTTCAGGAGGAGCATTAGCGTCTTCATTTGGTGTTTCCTTGTCACTGGCATTCACCGTTACTACTTCTGACGTTTCCTTTTCACCTTCTGTTGGTTGCGGGGCTGTAGTTTTCGCATTAGGCTGACTCAATGAAGTTGATGCTTGGGCAGTAGCCTCTGTTGTAGGAGGAACAGCTACCTTTACTGATTCCTGACCCTGGATCCTGCTGGAGCTGGTAGATACATCGTTGACTTGCTTAGCTTGGGCTGCTGGTTCATGGGCAGCTGTTGTTGATTTTGCTCGACGGTTCTGCAGAGATGGTGCCTGTCCTTGTGGTAATTTCTCTGACTGTGACTGCTGCAAAAAAGATCGGTAACTTTGGTTATGACTAAATAATGAATTGTCAAGTGCAATTTAATCATGAGATTTTAGCAGTGCTTAATCCAACAAAACAAGAAAGGATAGTAAATTAGTTTAAACTTGCATGCTAGTCAGATCTTTACATCATTCACGTAATCACCTTTCATGAATTTTCAAAGCTCTGTTTTTTTTTCACCTCTCCTTTTTTTGTTGCCGAAACTGAGGCTATTTAGAATGGCCAACAAAGTGCATTTTTAATGTTTAGGATGTAACCAATTTAGTTAATCTTTAACAAGAACTTACTAATCCATTCAGAATGACACATGTGAATCCTACACACCAGTGTTTTCCTGCATGGAAGGAGACATACTAGAAACTGACAAAAGTTGGTTTGCGATCTTTAAGTGCTGCAAGGATCATCCTGTTCACCTAATTGAGATGGAAAATTAGTAGAGAATCCATTAATATTTCCGCTTGTGATTCTATGCAGTCCAACATTGTAGCAAAAAGTCCCAAGTGAGCTGGAGTCATAGGAATAATAGTCACCACAGGTTCAAGACAGCAGAATATTCAAAATGAAGAATGGGATATTGGTGACACTTCATCTATTAGTTACATGGTTGCCAAACTGCCATGGAATCAATATCTTTATGGAACATCTCTTGCAGTAGCATATTCTTTATAATTAGAATTCTCTTCTTTTCAAATTTGAATTTCAGATTTTAAGAGGCAAAAGACAACCTCCTTAAATAGTAACCAAAAGAGGCAGGCTCATTCCATTCCATTTCTTCCACTCGTCTTTGACTTTAGAAAGCCAACTAGTGCATGGGAGGCTTTCTTGAATGGGGTTGAAGTCCCTGGAGACCAAAAGGGTTGGTGATGCTCTTTGAAAAAACAGTGTAGCTTCAACTGATATGTACCTTTCTCTTCTAACCATCTGTATTACTCCTCCCAGTTGAAAAAACAGTGTATTAGATTAATGGTAATATAACTTATATTATTAAGTCAATAAATTAATTTTTCTATATTAGATTAATATTCATGTTTATATTTTAAAGATTTGTTCCTTGTACCATGTCTGAAATTTAGATCCTCTTTCAACAAGTCCCCATGTCCTTATTTGAAAAAAAAAAAGTGCCTAACACTTAGATCCATAGCTATAGCCTTGTATCCTAGTTCAAGTAACATAGATTTATGCTTCTCACGCATTTAAATAGAAGCACCTAACCTTAGATAGCGACATGGCAAGGTAGGAGGATACAAAATCCTTACTGAAAATAGAGACCTACCGCATGCAATTTTTGTCCAGCAATATTGTGGTTTATGACCAAACAAAGGAAGTTCCCATGCCATTCAAACAACTATTTGGGTGGAACATGAATCTTACAGAGCAACCCTCCAAAGGACTTCAAACAGAGACCCTTTTTAGCCATATGATCCAATCAAATTTAATCCCAGCCATTGATTGTTAATTAACAAAGAGTGTCCATCAACATCAAAATTAGATACCAACTGAATTACATGGCTAGAAAGAGGTACTGCATAGGAAATCCTATGGAGAACCCCTCCGCAGAATTCTTGTTTCTTTGAGTGAGGCCAATGGGATAAGCTCCAAACATCATAATTGTGATGTTCATCATACATGTATCCAAAGCTATCGAGATCTGATCTATAAATTCACCATTTCCCAGACAACGGTTCTGACATATTTGTTGACTAAACATTGTGGCCACATTAAACAATGCCCCTATGATCAATTTACTATTGATATGGGTCTGCTATGTGATCCTCACAGATTTATATATCAGTGAAGATGAAATGTGAGTGAAATACTGAATACAACTCATTCATTCAGACCGGATCCTGTAAGGAAAAAGGTGGGAGGGCCTTTGAAAGTCATTAAATGACTATTTTAAGGAATCCAACAGAAACATAAAATTCAGCAATCCTAGCTAGAGTTATAGTTTGGACTGATACACAAGAAGAAGAATTTTTCAAACATTGGAATGAAGTAGCGCAACTATAATAAAGAGAAATGCCATTTTCTTACAAACATTGGAAACAAGAATAAGAAGATTTTTCATCCAGAGTTTTTTTAAAAATCTTAATAGAGATATTTCCACTGTGAATGTAACAAATAAATTAACTCAAACTTGGTATGGCACAAACAGTTAGAGGCCATTACAGAAACATTGAAGTGGCAGAAGATGAAAATAACATATGTTATTCTTGGGGGCAATAAAAGAGGTGAGCATTTCATGTCATGCATGGTGATTAAGATTATGGTATGTGGTTTCACAGGATGACACTCAGTTAGCTTACTTGATGAAATTTGCACAAGAAGCCTATAAATACAAAGTTTCTTGAAATTAGGTGAGGGTGTTTAGTTGTGGTATATCAAATCTTAGGATTGGCTTTGAAATCAACAAGTGGAAAACAATTCAGTTACCAAAAGTAATTGTAGCAGTTCACTTCAAACTTCAGCTGAATTAGATTTGGTGAATCTTTGTTAATTTTTATTTATTTATATTTGATGGGTAGGTTTGGGAAGGGTGGGGGAGAATTATTCATTCACATATAGATTCATGAAAGATATGGAGTCAATCTAGGATAAATTTTGAAAAGAAAAATTAGTAAAGGAAAATACCTCAACAGACACAGTAGCAACCATGCAATAAAACGATAAGAAAGTTCCAAAAGCTATAGAATGGCAAAGAGATTTGAAGAAATAATTTCCTCAAATCTAGAATCAAACATCTACATTGTAGGAGAACCCGATATCAAGTCTCCAATTTAGTCATTGCTCAGTCAACAATCACACAGAAGACTAACCATTTTATGGGCATCATTGACACTACCAGTAGAAGTTACCGACAATAAGAAAACTACGACAGAGCATTTCCAACATAATTCATCAATGAGAAATGAACAGGTAGAAGAAGAAAAAGATGTCTAGCTTGATCGCTTAGTACCTCAACAGGCCGACCTCTTGATGGTTGTGTGGCTGATTGCGAAGCTACATATTGTAGGATCTCAAAAATCCTTGTCTGACCATAGCTAATAACCTTCTGCATGTGGAGAATGACAAAATCTCCAGCTCTCGTTCTCAGTTCAAGCAAGTTGCGATCTATTTCATTCTCATGCTTTGACACATATGGCCGAAAGAAGGTTTCATAAATATATGTTGTTCCCTGCCCAGAAATGAATATGTATCTCCGGCAAGTTCTCGACCAAATATACATGCAAAATGAAATCTGTTAGGTTATACCTTTGTTTTCGGACACCATAAGTAGATGAAAAAAGCCAACTTTGCTTCTCCATACATAGGTATCCTATAAGAAAGGAGACAAGAATGATCATGCAAAACCACAAGACTGAGAAGCAAGTGTAGCAGGAGGATAAAAAAGAAAGAATACCATGAAATGAAATTATCCATCAATCTTTCAAAGACCGTAAGAACAGCAACCAAAATCCTACAAAAATATCACAAATTTCACATTTAACTCATAAAAGATCCAAGAAATGAGGAGCTTATTATGTATCCATGACAAGAAACATGAACGCACCAATACTGACACCAAAAAAGCAGCTGCTCTATGTCCGGCTTGTTTAACTCCACGGTCTTGAAGCATTCATAAGCCGGGTATGCATACCCGAGAACCAACCTGCACACAGCAATAAGTCAAAACTCATCATTTTCCTCCCTCAAACTAGATCGTCACGGGAAAGGGGAAATTACAAAGCACCAAAACCTAATTACTCACGCGAGGCTTCTCGTGACCAGACTGCCGATCATGTTGAACTGGCGAAGAAAGAAGAAACGGACACTCCCTCGATCCTCTCGAGCAAACCTCTGCAAGATCGAAGGGCAAGATTCATCTTTATCAAGCACAATGTCCGAAAAACGTCGATTCGAAGATCAAACATAAAGATTAGAACTGAAACTAGCGAGAAAAAGAAGAAGGTTTTAGAAAGAAACAGATCAGCAAAAAACTGTGACAAACAGAGATCCACAAAGCGGAAAGGATTAAAGGGAGAAAAAAGACGTGAAATCAAAGAAAAAGAAGGTACCTATGCGGATGAAAGAAGGGTCTCCAACCGACGCGAATGAAAGCGAGAGGAGGGAGGGACAGCGGAAGATGGCCAGAGGGGAAGATGGACGCAAGCGGCCCAAGCTTCCGCTTTGTGTGCCCCCCTTGCTGCCGCTCTATTTACTCGGTCTCCTTCGCACACTTCTCTCGCCCTCGCGACGCTCAAGCTTCGAGATTTTAACCACTAGATGACGGTGGTAACGCGAATGACGGCAAGGCATGGTTTTCAAATTACGGCTCGGGTTAACTAGTCTTCGCATAACGTAACATAAATATTTTCTCGCAGTTTCAATTCTAGTTTAATAAATATATTTTATGATTTTTTTTATTTTTTTAAAATCCACTGCTATATATATATATAAATACACGTGGAGAGATATCCTAAGTACCTTACGTGAGCGACTTCCACGGTGGCAACCCAGTCAGCAATGAGATTCATTATTTTATCCATTCTTCCTTAGGTTTTCTTCTCTTCTCGCCATGATCTTCCACCCTGCTGCACACAACTCCGTGGTCTACAGTCTGGCTAGAGGAGTCTGCACATTCACAATTAAATTTTGATCGTAATTTAATCAGAATTTAACAGTGCATATGAGAAGAATGACTACAGTCACACAATATATATATATATATATATATGTATGGCGTGTGCACGACTACGTTTCAGCCGTCCAATTATCGTGACTGTACAGTAATAAGAAATGTACAGTATTTCACCCATGATATTTGTTCCATGATAAGCACTATAGTTAACCTCTAAAGCCATCGGGGTCACAGCCACCGTTACCGCCAATGACCGGCCGATCAAACCATGATCAAATTAGGCCGAAATCCAGTCGAATTGCGGTTGCTAGTGGTCGTAATCACCGCGGATTCTAGCCACGATCCAACAGCTACAATCTATCTGGAATTCGACCGAAATTCAGTCGAATTGTATCCGTCAGTGCTGCGGCCACTGGCGGCTGCAATCGTGACCAATTCCGACTGAATTCCAGCCAAAATTCAATTGTGGTCCGGTCGAAATCAAAATTCGACTAGATCATGGCCAGATTCCAATCGGATTGTGATCAAATTCCGATCGCAATTGCGGCCGCCAGCAGTCGCAGTGTTGGCAATTAGAATTCGACTGAATTCTGATTAGCATCCGACCACAATTTGTCGGATTCTAATATCAGCTCGATTGCGGTTGAAATCCGACCAAACGATGATAATAGTGAGGAGGTCGTAGCAATAAGGAATTACTATGTATTCTTTGTTATTGTGCATCGCGCACGGGTACACAGGAAGGTGTTATACAGGAGATGATATATATATAATTTTAATACAGTAAGAAACTCATCCGTGAGTACCCGTGAACACCTTCATTATTTACCATTCGACCCCTAAGGTTCTAGGATTGGGCTATAGTACTCACCCAATTGGACGGTGAACAATTGAGATGCTCACGGATGAGTTGCTCACCGATTGGGTCTCAGTTGTTCGATTATCGTGATTATATAGTAATGAGAAATGCACAGTGTTTCGCTAGTGACGTTTCTTTTCCAGTGAGCACTATAGCCAACCTTTGAATCCGTCGAGTCACAGTCGCTGTCGTTGTCGCCACCGTTGACTGGTCGACCGAATCGTGGTCGGATTCCTGTCGAATTGGGCTAGAATCCAGCTGTCAATGCTGCAGCCGCTAGCGGCCACAATCGTAGCCAATTCTAGGCACAATTAGGCCGGACTTCAGTTGTGGCTGGAATCCGACTAGACCGTAGTCAAATTTAGATCGAATCACGGTGTAAACTTCTTATTTAACATAGGAAATACCAAACAAATGCAATTTCATCTTCTGAAATTTTTTAAAGAAGTTTATATCTTAATGATACGATATGCAACATTCACACTGATTGATCTCACAAGGAAATGTAACAAGCATACGCAATCATGCTGCATCAAAAAATTAGTAATTTTTGGCCTTCACGTTCTCTCGTCAGGGCAAATAACAAATCATGCGTTTGCATAGGAAACATCAAGACAAGAAAATACTTTTTTTATAAAAAAGAGAAGAAAAGGAAAACAGTGAACTGATTGAAAAGGTACTGGATGATGGGCAAGGGTCGGTGGAGACAAGAGTAAAAAAAGAGAAAGGAATCCGCTGTCCAAGGGGCAAACTCAATCATTCCCCTTGGTCATTAATAACCTTTTCGAGAGGAGACCTATGGAGACATCAGCCTAGGTGTTACGGAATTTTGATACCTAGATAGTATACTGACTTAAATGTTTCATTTGTTAAAGCTTTTGTTATCCGTTAGCAGAGTGAGGAGTAGTAGGATTGACGCTACGGAGCAACGGACGATTCGTATCGCGAGACAATAAAGGATAAACAAAACGAAATAAAAAATTGACGCTACCAAAGACTCTCATAGAAGTTGAGAATAACGGCAATGCACTTTGATCCAATTCTTAGTTCCTAGTACAACTGGCTGTCGATTATTTTTTTTTCCTACCAAAATGATATCAGTATCAGAATAAAATGCGTAAAACAATTACAATTTAGTTGCTCTATCTTAGATAATGTAATACAACTTTTAACTTGTGCTTTCACAACAAGTACCCAACAGAGTTTGACAACTAACATGGAGACAATCTAACTTTTTACGGTCCCATTGCCATTGATAAACAGTAACAAGAATCTGTAGCAGAATTCTCTTTGTTTCTTTGGCAACGAGAATTTAAAGCCTGATCATAAATACTCTCTACCATGTAGATCACCAACTCTGAAAAATATGTAGAACATGACGATGAGCATCTTCAAATCCATCATGGTTCAAATTCAATGCTTCAAATGGATAACCCTTGGATGTGCATGGAAGTTGAACAAACGACTTAAATCATGTCTTTAACTTTTCAATCAGCAAATGACACCTTCGCCTTAGTAGATAGATAACAGAAGCTAACAACACTTTTTGACTGACTACCAATACACTTTGTATTGTTCTACCTCTGAAACAATACACTTGGAAGGCTGGAAGATTTTCTAATTCATCTTGCCAAGCCTATACTTGAGTGCAGACATCACGAAAGGTGGAGCATGGTTATTCGAGCGAAAAATTTGTGCTGATCCTGATATCTCGCTGCTGATCGGCAATCCCTTTGGCTAGTCGTGTAGTTGTTGGAATCATATATGCAGGTTTTCCTGGAAAACATGAAGTAGTAACCTTTGGTTTAAACCATCTTCTCAAAGCAAGACCATTGATTCTAATTTTGCCGTATGATTCATCTCCTTGATAGGGAAGGCCCAATCTTCTCAACAACGAACCAACTGCCTGTCCAACCCTGCTTAACATGTAACCTCAGTTTCAAACCATAACCAAGTGAAAACAAATTAATGCACTTCACAGCCTGATACTGAACTTATAGAAGTGGGTACAGAATTAAGTCTGACATGAGATGTTTTTCTAAACAAAAAAAGGAAAGTACAAGATGCAATAATGGGATACAAGACATAGCCACATGAATGAGATAGGGGATGATAAAAATTAAAAGCCTGAAATGACATTGATCCCATATATCTTAACTGCTCTGAGAGTATGGATTACTCATGCTTATAAAACTTCAAGATGATTGTTATATTTGGAAAAGTTAAGAAAGCAACCATAATTAACTGAGGAAACTCATAATTTTGACATATTCTTCACCTTCCAGCAAGGCGAATGGATCTCTCCTCTTTTAGAATTTCGATTTGGGCTTTTTCTGTAGGTAACAAAATAGTTATATTTGGAAGCCTTGCACCTGCAAAAACAAGCAACTAAAGATACATTAGAGCAAGGCAGCAACACAAATCAAAGCTGAATGCAAAACTCAACCTATTTGTGGCAAGGAAACCAACATGAATAAGTTTCATGTTTTATTGGAACCAGTTGTGGGTAGGATAACAAATTCATACAATCTTTAAGAAAATTTCATGTCAGATTAGTATATTGTTATACTAATGAAATTTAAAACATCAAAACTGAAACCTGAGAGGAAAATATTGCAACATGCAAGTACAACAAGAAATTTGAATAAAGTCACTATAGTGGACAACTATACTACCTGACTCCTCACATCACTGAATTGTGATAATTAATGAAAATATTCTCATAAATAACTTTAGCACAGTGGTTCTTATGTAAATCCTTCTGAAGTACAGAATTATGAACTCCACAAATTCTTAGAATCAACAGCTTAAAATTTAAAATTTTAGATCATAACTAATGATATAATAAACCAACCAACAATAAAAAGGAAAAATTACCAGCCGCAAAACGATGCTTCAAACCTTTCAAAATTGTCAAGAGATAAACCTGAAACGTTTGAAAAGATAAATTAAACTATTTGATAGTAGACAAACTGATATCAGGTAAAAAAAGTGGGTCTTTTACCATAATCCATAGCTTGTCTGAATTAGACTACTCCATATAGAAATAACTATCACCGATTCAATAAAACTAAAATTATGTTAATATTGTCTCATATAAGAGGAGTGCAAATGCCACTTAGGCTCTTTTTACCCGAAGCAAGAGGGAAAAGAGGAAAACGAGAGAAGGGAAAAGGGGAAGAGGAACTGGGATGGATGGAGGGAAAAAATATGTTTACTGGGTAAGAGGAGAGGTAGATAGGAAATGGGTGAGAGGGAAGGAAATCACCACTTCACCCTCAACTTGTTTGCTATAACCCACACTACTATCACCATTGCTGATGCAAATCTAAGCTGCCTACACCTCTCTGTTGGAACCCACCTGCATTGCTCTCATCCTAACTAGCATCGCCTGTATCTTCACGAGAATATACCCACACCATCGTCTGTACCCATGTTGTCTCCCACCTTTGTTGGTACCTACCATGCCACCCTCATCCTGACACACACTTGTCAATGCTTCGCTCACCTACATGCGCCTTTGCTTTCACTAGACCCCTTTAGCGCTATTCCCGAAAGCAAATAAGTCTTTTTAAGTGAAATCTAGGATGCCAAAAAAAATTCTGTAGCCTCATGCCTATGAAGGTAATGGGAGAAGGCCCTCAACTGCCTCAAACACCACATGCTTTGACAAAACTTATCTAACCCTTTGGTTATTTCTTTGCTTGATTGTTTTTAATTTACTTCTAGTTTTGGCTTGGGGTCTTTTAAAAGGACCTTAATCATCTATGCCTAAGAATACCACCCTTTGAGTTCTTTGTGAGAGAGGAGTAATTTTTTTGTGTGTGATAGTTTATCCCAATGTTTGAAATCTCGAGCCGTGCCGGGAGATACAGGCAGAATTTATCATTCCGCTCGTCACCCAACACCGGTACAAGCGGTACCGATGGTCGTGGGGGCCACAACGACATCGGGCAGCGTCGCGCGGTCTCTGCTGGCGCCACGGAGGCATCCTGTGGCCTCCGTGGGCG
>JBAMHZ010314024.1:0-12223 GCA_037177395.1 Alpinia galanga | reverse complement strand
AAAAAACATGATTCAAAAAGACTATAAAAAAAGCTTGAGGGGCTGTGAGAGTTATTGTCTATCTAGTGAAAATAAGGCCCCCACTTTGTCCAACGAAAGAGCTCCATTATATTGATTTTCCTTTCATTTTGTGATTTTATAATTGGTGATTTATAAGATATTTTCCCACGTCTAATGCCATCAAGAAGGAAAAAAGGTAGAGAGATTTTCAATAGTGACCTCTTGATTGATTATAAGTTATGAACTAGAAACATGAGAGTTATTGAATCACATTAAATTGCTACAACTTGAATTTTATCTTTTTATTGAGTTTTTTTTTTCACTATATATTTTGTTTTAGAGAATACTAATATCACAAGAAGTAAGTAGTATTCATCACCTTTACCATAATGATCATTGCACCAACATAATCCAACAAAGTCAACTTGTATACTTAACCATCGGATTAAATATATATTGCTCACTCCAACTTTGCCAAATATCAAAATCCACAAGAGACTAACACGTATCTTAATGTTCAAACTTTGTTTAATTCATCATTTGATATACCACAGTAAAAAGTATTCAAGGTTTTCCCATTAGTAATAAATTTTCTTTTTTATTCATTCGATGACTTACTTTTCTCAATATTTTTTTCCCTTTCATGTCAATAGTCACTTAATGTACTTCGACATTATATACAGTAAAAATTGCTAGAGAGGTAAATAGATAATGCTCGCACATATAGAATTTAATTTGTTGTAAATAATGTCCGAATTTGCTTAGATCAAAGTAATAAAATATATACATATATAAAAGAAATAAAATAAAAAAGGTACAATACTAATACAAATAATAATGCAATTCATAACACTAGTTCTTAGTGATGGTGGTGGCATGACAATCCCAAAACTAAAGATCACTAACTGACACTCTAACAAAATACAATAGTGTAAATCTTTAAAAAGTTCCAAGGACAAGACTCAAGTTCGAAATCTAGATTCCTTTTTTTTTTTTTTTAAATAAACATTCCATGGTTACTTTATGCTGCAAATAAAGCGTAAATTGAAAATCAAAAGCAGGTTCGTAGTTCCTTTCCCCTTCAAATTCTACCCAAAGCAACAATAGTCGGCTCCCTAATTATATACACCCGTAAAAATCAACGTCGAATATTAATTATACTTCTTTTGCCGAGACTTGCCCACATTCATACCTCCCTGCTACCGCCGTGAAGAAAATAGAAGCTCCAGTGACTGGAGTCCGCATGGGTCCCATGTTCCACGGGGAGAAATAAACGGAGTTCGTAAATCAAGCAAGCTGGAAACCAGAAGTGACTAATGAGTGAGAGATAATGGAAGCGATCACCACCGAGACACAAACCCTTCCGCTCGACCATATAAATTCCTCTTGTTTGGGTCGTTTTGCGCTGGTCCCGCACTACCGTAGCTTCGCACTCCCTCCAACCCTAACCAGCGGATAAGCTAGACGAGGAAGCGATCGGAGGAAGAAGAAGCACCCAATCCCTGCGCTCCTGCGATCCCCCTCCCTCCGTCCCCCTGGTAAGTCTCCTTCGCATCTCTGATTCGATCCATGGCTTTCGGTCTTGGTTTTGGTTCGGGCTTGGGTTTGGCTCGGGGTTGGGCTTGGGCGTTGTAGTTGGAGAACCTTTCTTGTTGCTTCTTTTTCTGATCCTTGTCGTGGGGCTGCGGGCAGCGTACCGCTCTATATGATTTCGCGGAAAAGAGTTGTGGACGCTGAGATCGACCAGGACCAAGCGGCTACTGTGGCTGACGAGACTTTGCAGAAGAGGACGAGAGGGGGCTGCCTGATCTCTTCGGCTGTGGCTGAGGAGACATCGGTGATGGAGGTTGATAACAATCAAGTCAATGGGATGCAGATTGATGCGGATGGGAGCAAGCCAGCTGACATCGACGAGGACCTCCACAGCCGGCAGCTGGCTGTGTATGGCCGGGAGACGATGCGTCGGCTTTTTGCCTCCAACGTTCTTGTTTCTGGCCTTCAGGGTCTCGGTGCTGAGATTGGTACGTTTCGTTTTTTTTTTAATAGAAATTTGAGTGTTCTATGACCGTAATTTAGATCTAAGTATCTTGTGGGGTTTAAACGTGGTGGACCTCATTTTACTATTCCTAGGGATTATCTGGTGCTTCTGGGGATTCAATCCTCTAGGAGTTTGCATAATTGACTTCCATTAGAAGGCTCTTTTTTTTTTTTTGCATTTTTTTAATTTTTTCGGGTTTATTATAGATTGCAAATTGAACTGGAGATAGTTGCAGGGATAAGATGATTCAGTTTTCTTTTTGGGTTTGGATATTAGTTAAACATCAAGACTATACTTCCTTTTCAAGATTTGCCTCAGTATAATGCCCTTATCATGGAATGGTATATGTACTGGTCAAAATGATTATAACCTAAGAAATATTTATAACCTTGTTTATCTGTTTGCTTTTCTACTGAAACTTAACAGGGAATCATTGCTAATCTTGTAGAAATTAAAGTTTTGCAATTTGTCATACTACAGTGCTCTATTGTTGGCTAGATACTACTACAGTGCTCTATTGTTGGCTAGATACAAGTACTTTTTATGATTTGTGAAGCCTCTTTCTCTTTCAGCGAAGAATCTTGTTCTTGCTGGTGTAAAATCTATCACTTTGCATGATGAAGGGAATGTGGAAATGTGGGACTTATCTAGCAATTTCTTTTTCTCTGAGGAAGATATTGGTAAGAACAAGGCACTTGCATGTGTTCTGAAGCTTCAAGAATTGAACAATGCTGTTGCAGTCACTACCTTGACTGGAAATTTATCTAAGGAGGAACTCTCTAGTTTTCAGGTTTGCTTCCTAATGCATCGTTCATTCAGTGTTGTTGTTCACTTATCATTAATGATCAATGGCCTTTGAGTATAATTACACAAGTGTCAGCGCTGAGTCTCTCACTGTATCAAGTGGTTCCAAGTAATAGAGTCACTTTTTGCATAACCAATCTTTATTATTTCACCACAAATTCTATAGTAGAGTATTTCTGTCTCTTCTTGGTTTCTGTTGCTTTGTTGTTTTCTTTACTGCCTGGATTGTGTTCAGGTTTGTGTAGACACTTTGTTGTTCCAGAATCTTAACATGGTATCTAGATCATTTCTTTATTTCATGCAACATCTATATATTTTGTTTAATCTATTAACTGATAATCGAAGGGGAACCTTGGTGAATGGTAAAGTTGCTACCTTGTGATCTAGAGGTCATGAGTTCGAATCTTGGAAACAGCTTCTTGTAAAGTAGAGTAAGGCTGCGTACAATAGACTTTTCCCTGGGACTTCACATGGTGGGAACTTCGTGCACCGGGTTGCCCTTTTTATTAACTGATAATTATCTAAATAAGACTGCGTACAATAAATTCTTCTCTGGGGCCTCACGTGATGGGAGCTTTGTGCACCAGACAACCTTTTTTATTAACTAATAGTCATTGTCACCCTTGTTAAATCTTTCTTTGAGTTAAATTTTTTTTCTCAAGATCTTACATGTATATTTTCAGTTTGTCTTGGCAATTTGATATTATTCTGGATGTGACTGTTATTCCTTGAATACTCTTACTTCATTCTTTTTCACTCCCTTCCACTTCCGTTGGTAGATTTTTAGTCAACAATTAATCAGATACGTGGGTTTAATATTTATATTTTCTTCTATTCATCTAATATTCATGGTTCCATTTTTTTTTCAATTCATTTGATCAATGTTTTATTGGTTTTCTCCAAGTAAAAATTTCTAGTTGTATTCAGTCTTTTTTTTCTCCTGATCACAGATATCTAATGAGGCAGTATGTCTGATTGTAAGTAGTTGTGGTAGTTATTTAGTAGCTAGAATTAGGTTCAACTCCAATGATGGACAAGTTTAATGTCACTGTTACTCCACATTCTTTGATCCAAACAAATGAAAAAATAAATAATTTACACCATTCTAGATAATAATAAAAAATCAGTCATAGAAAGGAAGATCAGCTATGCAAACAAAACCAGAGTTCATTTTTCTGCCCTGTGCCTACTGGAGTCATTCAGCAGATCAAGGTGACATGGAATGCAATGTAGGTGGCAAGGGAGTCATGTCATAAAGAAGAGTAGTATTGTAGGAGAGGTGGGGTGGAAACAATGTAGAGGGGTAGAGCTAGAGAGAGGATAAAGTAAAAGAAAGAAGGGTAAAACGTATGCAAAGGTTAAGAGAACTGGAGACAGCAATGATTGGAAGAGAAATGGATGGATGGTTTGCAGTGTGTTGTGGTGTGCAACTAAGATTCTAACCGCAAGTTGTACAAGTTCGCATTGTATTTTGAAGCACTGTTGTCAACTTTTTCTTGCAATGCCTGATAGTCTTCGAAATGGCTCATAACCACTTGATAATACTTATGCACATGTTGATGATATCCATTCCATAGGCTTTAGCATGTTTTCTTGCTAATATTGATTTTTCATTAATGAATTGATGGTGGTTTTTGATATTGCCCATCTTAAAGTACCTGCTTTAAGTCTGTTTTTCCCTAATTTATTTTACTCACTATCATGTATTTTGTCTCAAATAATGTAATTGGAATGTTATGAGCCTTCAATTAATATATTTTTGTAAGATTTGGACATGCCAAAATTTTTGAGAATTGATTACTATGCTCATCTGATTCTACCTGAGTTCATCTGATTGGTGAAATTAAAGCACTTTCCTAAGACATTGGATATGTAATTGTATTTTAAACAAAGCAATGTAATCCATCCCATTAGATTATTCAAGTAGGTTATATAAGACTTCTAGACATGAATCTGTTATCAATATTTAGGTGAGTACATGGTAGATTGTGACACCACTATGCTTGCAGCATGAAGAAAATGGATTTAGTTAATCTGATGAAATAAACCTTAACTACATGGCGTCTTCATTTTAGAATATTGGCTTATGGAGGTTTTTGGTGACGGACATCCTAATTGTTTCAACTGTTATGTGGATAACCAAAGAATCAGAGTGAAAAAGTTAGAGTTATCTTTATCTCCTCCCAAGTCAGTTTAATAGTTGTTTCTTAGTTTCTTTGGGTCCTTTCCATTCTATCCTTTTGTTGATTATTGTCTTTCACATTTGCAGGCTGTTGTTTTCACTGATGTGAGCTTAGAAAAAGCACTTGAATATAATGACTATTGTCACAATCACCAACCGCCAATTAACTTCATTAAGTGTGAAGTGCGAGGTCTTTTTGGTGGTGTTTTCTGTGATTTTGGTCCAGAGTTCACTGTTTCTGATGTTGATGGCGAGGAGCCACATACTGGTATTATTGCATCCATTAGTAATGATAATCCTGCTATGGTAACATGTGTGGAAGATGAGCGGCTTGAGTTCCAGGATGGAGATCTTATTGTCTTCTCTGAAGTTGAGGGGATGACTGAACTAAATGATGGAAAGCCTAGAAAGATCAAAAGTGCAAGGCCATATTCATTCACTCTTGAGGAAGACACAACCAACTTTGGTGCATACAAGAAAGGTGGAATAGTTACACAGCTGAAAGAACCGAAAATCCTTAAATTCAAGCCTCTAAGAGATGCTCTAAGGGATCCAGGGGAATTTCTCTTGAGTGACTTCTCCAAATTTGATCGTCCTCCTCTTTTACATTTGGCTTTTCAAGCATTGGATAGATTTAGGCATGAGATGGGACGATTTCCTCTTGCTGGATCAGAGGAGGATGCTCAGCAGCTGATAGCTTTTGCTATCAACCTGAACGAAAGCATGGGTGATCAGAAGCTTGAAGAGTTTGATAGGAAAATTCTGCAGCACTTTTCTTATGGTTCCCGGGCAACTTTGAATCCGATGGCTGCAATTTTTGGTGGTATCGTTGGACAAGAGGTTGTGAAGGCTTGTTCTGGAAAATTTCATCCACTTTTTCAGGTGAAGCATGGTTTTTATTGGCACATTTACTTTATTGATGGTATATGTGCTTTATGGTTTGCAATTATTTTCACTTATTGTGCGACCTAACCTAACTAGTATTTGAAATCTGACAGCGTACCTAATACATGTTCTTCTCATCTTTGACAGTTTTTTTACTTTGATTCACTTGAATCCCTCCCGGTAGAACCATTGGAACCTAGTTATTTTAAGCCACTGAATCACAGATATGATGCTCAGATCTCTGTTTTTGGGTCCAAGCTTCAAAAGAAACTGGAAGATGCTAAAATATTTATTGTTGGGTCTGGTGCCTTGGGCTGTGAATTCTTAAAGAATCTAGCATTAATGGGTGTTTGTTGCAGTCCAGAGGCAAAGCTCACTATAACTGATGATGATGTAATTGAGAAGAGTAATCTTAGCCGTCAGTTTCTCTTCCGTGATTGGAATATTGGACAAGCCAAATCTACTGTAGCAGCCACAGCTGCCGTGTTAATCAATCCCAAACTTCATATTGAGGCTCTCCAAAACCGTGCAAGCCCTGAGACTGAAAATGTGTTTGATGATGCATTTTGGGAAAGCTTAGATGCTGTTATTAATGCACTTGACAATGTAACAGCAAGAATGTATATTGATGGTCGGTGTCTATATTTCCAAAAGCCTCTTCTAGAATCTGGAACTTTAGGTGCCAAATGCAATACACAGATGGTCATTCCTCACTTGACCGAGAACTATGGAGCCTCTAGAGATCCACCTGAGAAGCAGGCACCCATGTGCACTGTTCACTCATTCCCCCATAACATTGATCACTGTCTAACATGGGCTAGATCTGAATTTGATGGTCTTCTTGAGAAAACACCAAATGAAGTGAATACATTCCTATCTAATCCAGATGCGTATGCTTCTTCTATGAGAAATGCTGGAGATGCACAGGCTAGGGATCTTCTTGAACGTGTTCTTGAGTGCCTTGACAAGGATAGATGTGAGTCATTCCAAGATTGTGTTAGTTGGGCACGTCTAAGGTATCATTCTCTTATGTCCTCGAGACAATTTTCTGACTCGAGTTTTCTTTAAGTTTGTTCCCTGTTTCCATTTTTGAGTCATTGTTTCCTGCAGTTTGTGATATTTTTTGAATTTATTATTATTATTTCATTTCAATGTCTTAATACTTTTACATGCATTTTTTAAATGAGGATATGTTTAAATTTCTTGTGTCATACAGTTTTTCTCATTTAGGGGAATCAGATTCAACTGTGTGGCATGTTAAAAGAAGGAAACCTTTGTTTTACCTGTTTATATTGTTACTTTGTGTTGTCAATGTGCTTTTAATATTCAAGCACAGCAAGTTGGTAATTAAGGCCTCCTTAATGTTTTCACTGGCAGGATACTTTTCTACGGTTTTCGTCACTCTAAGAATACTAGTTCAGGGGCAGCATCATTATTATTGCATTTCCTCTATTTTTCTCTTGTGTTTATAGGTTATTTTAGAAACAAAAGTATATTTTCAGGTTTGAAGATTACTTCTCCGATCGTATGAAGCAGTTAACATTTACTTTCCCTGAGGATGCAGTTACAAGCACTGGTGCACCTTTTTGGTCTGCTCCTAAACGATTTCCACGACCATTGCTGTTCTCTACTAGTGACCCCAGTCATATTCAATTTATTATGGCTGCTTCTATTCTTAGAGCTGAAACATTTGGAATTCCTGTTCCTGATTGGGCCATATACCCAAAGAAGATAGCTGATGCTGTTAATAAAGTTATAGTCCCTGAATTTCAGCCTCAGACAGATGTTAAAATTGTAACTGATGCAAAAGCTACTAGCCTGTCGACTGCTTCCATTGATGATGCTGCGGTCATCAATGACCTTATTGCAAAGCTTGAAGAATGTTCCAAGAAACTGCCCACAGAATTTCATATGAACCCAATTCAGTTTGAAAAGGTAGTATTTCTCTTTATATATTTCTAAAAAATATGGTCAGTTATTTTGGTTCCTTTCTCATGTTTTTCAGAAAGTCCTTGATATCATCGATGGTATGCTTACTTTTTTGGATTTACTTTGTGGTTCCACTTCTCTTCGCTTGATGTTCATGATATGATCTCTCAAAATTTCACTTCTGAAGTAGGAACAAGGAGGTATATTATGAAGAATTTAGCAAAGAGATGGTGTTCAATAATGACATCCTTAGCAAGAGACTAAGAGAGACTGTGGCTGGATATCTTTGTGGTTTATCTCTTTCTTCTCTCGCTTAAGTTTTGGTGGGGAAGAAGGTTCAGTTTATCTGATTTGATCTAACAATGGTTTTTAGGTGGTCAAATACACGGTGTGTTTAGATTGGGTATTAGTTTTTAGCCTACTTTTCTGATCCTGAGTCAGTTTAGTTAAATTTTCTCATCCCCTTACAAAATGACCATTCCCAATGTTTCCTTTTCCCATGAGTTGCTGTGTTCTATTCCTTGAGGCTTTCCTTCATGACATAATTTCACTTCTTACATCCATGTGGGGTGCTCTTATAATTTTTGTCTCAATTTTAGCTGCTTTATACCAAGAGCTTTTGTGCATTTTCTTATTACCACCAAACTCTTATATGTTTTACCTCTACCTTTAAACTCTCCAATAATGAATCTAGCTATATTCTGGGTCTTATTTTCCATTATAATCAACATAACATTGATACTATCTAACACTTTTTTCCCCATTGTTTTTCATCATTCTATTTTGAATCATCTTATGTTACTGTTCTTGAAACTCCATTATATCCAACGATAAGCCAGTATTGGTCACTTAAGCATTCCCCTTTTAATATTTACACATGATTCTTTCTATGTTCCTGGTAAAGAAAAAAAATCTATTTGACATGATTATTGTCGCTCTTAAAAGTAATTAAATGCTCATCATGTTGCTAAATCTCTCTTCCTAAATTGAGCACTAAGAATTATAAGATATAATATAATAAAATTGTACCTTCAATTTTCTTCTTCATGTTTGTTACCTTGAAGTTAATCCCACTTGCACTCAGCAGGAATCAATTTCCTAGTATAAACTGGTCTGAGAAAATTAACTTGTTCAGCTCCTATCCAAATGTTCTTGGTTATAGTTTTACTAATCTTGACTACTTTTCCATGTCTTCTGAGCCTGATGTCTATATAAAATGTCCCTCATTATTTATTTCAAGCAATCATACGTTTTTCTATTTGTAAACTTTACCTCCTCTCATGAGGTATTGGATTGAGGTATGCAACCTCATGCAATTGGAGGACACCATGATTTATGGTGATAGTGTGCTAATAGATCTTAAATCTCCCTTCACAGTCTAAAACATTGGTCTAAATTTAGTGTGGCATAGCACCTATGTAGAATATATGTGTGCTACATTGTGTAATCCTAAGAGTGCAGGTGCCTGTCCTGTAGGTGGCAGAAGTTACTGAACTTTTTGGTATAACAGGAGATGAGGGCTGAAGTGGTCTTCATGCATGAGTATTTGAAGGGAGGATGAATTGGCAGTGTACTTTGAATGTTCATGGTGATGCTTTTGAGAATGAAATCCATGAAAAGCAGTTGGTACAGTAGGCTGTAAGTTAAGAGCAATTTGATTGTTGTTTATATCGGTTCTTTTCCTAGTGCTCTATCAGTAATTTGGTTTAGGTTTTAACAGGCTGTTCCAAAATTTCAGTATGTGTTAGTTTTGGGTTAAAAATGATCTGTTTTGGTTTCAGCTCCAGATGATAAAGGTTAGGGGTTTTGTTGGGCGATGATGGGTAATGAACAAAGTTGTCTAAATCCTGCTATGGATCTTAAGTATTTGAGAGTTCAAATAACGGACAAGATCCATCTAGGATGATGAGTCTTAGGTCTTCACCCTATCAGGCTTGACCTGTGCGCATCCCTAGTTCCAGTTATTATCTCACGCTTCAACTAATTAGTAATATTACCACTAGCATCGACACTTTGTCAAATCTATTGTATATCTATTTACTCTGTAATCACAGTAGCAAAGTTGTTTACCATTACTTTATGAAAATGTTGTGGATTTGCACTTCAATATTTGTTCAACTTATATTAGGTACTTATTGGGCATTTGGAATATGTACAGGATGATGACACCAACTACCATATGGATTTTATAGCTGGGCTAGCTAACATGCGCGCAAGAAACTATAGCATCCCGGAAGTTGATAAACTGAAGGCCAAGTTCATAGCTGGGAGGATCATCCCAGCAATTGCTACCTCAACAGCTATGGCAACTGGTTTTGTGTGCCTCGAGCTTTACAAAGTGCTTGCTGGAGGCCATAAGGTGGAGGACTACAGAAACACATTTGCTAACCTTGCGCTACCTTTGTTCTCCATTGCTGAGCCTGTTCCACCTAAGACAATCAAGTACAGAGATATGAGCTGGACAGTGTGGGATCGCTGGATCATCAAGGGTGATTTTACACTTCGGCAACTGCTGCAATGGCTCAAGGACAAAGGGCTGAGTGCTTACAGCATTTCCAGTGGAACTTCCTTGCTCTATAATAGTATGTTTCCTAGGCACAAGGATCGGATGGATCGGAAGGTGGTTGATCTAGTGAAAGAGGTTGCTAAGGTTGAAATACCTGCTTACAGGCGCCATATTGATGTTGTGGTGGCTTGTGAAGATGAGGAGAGTGGTGAAGATGTTGACATCCCATTGGTGTCAATTTACTTTCGCTAGTGCTCTAGATTGTAGTATCCTTGAGACGGATGGTCATTGATTCTCTAGCAACTTTTTCCCCAAAAACCTATATTGAACGCAATGGGCATTAGATTGCCACTACCACCCTCTTTTTATGGTACGATTACATTTCTGAAGACTTAAAAAAAAGATGGGAAATGAGTTTTATCTCATCAATACATTGCTATATGTATCAACTTTTGCAAGCATCTGCATGCTTAAATCAGCTGTCTTGCTATTCTAAAGCCATTCTAAAAGCATCGGTTTGATTGCTTTGAGACCCTATTTGTGCTTCGTCATTTGCTTTTTCACTTGAAATTCAGAAAGCCATGCAGTCTCTTCCGGTGTGGAAATATTGGAAGCTGGCGAATTCTCATATGTATCCTAAATGTTTTTTCACAAGCAAGTTGTCTGCTTAGATATCAATCTTTCTGTTATTGCAGGAATCAAGCAATGTGGTCTGTAGAAGCTGATATTTGTCGAAATCAAATGTCCCAAGTGACCATCGACCTATAGAAGTGAGCGTTAAAAACCATTTGTTTATGTTTAGCTGGAGGCAATGAATGAAATAAAAAAGAAAACAAGGATAAGTTGAAAACATGAAATGATAAGCAAAAATATATATCACTATTATTTTGTGTTTGGTTGCATTAGGAGGTAGAATAGTTGTGTTTATATTAGGCCTATTCAGTCAATTAGATTCATCTGACCAATTAGTCGTTTTATTCCTGCAAGTTTGAACCCTAACTTGCTTTGGCTGTTTGATTTATTTGGTTAAATTAACAGTTAGTCTATCTGAAGAGCTCTGTCTGCTTGATCTTATTTGGTCCATCTGACCCATTATTTCTTTTGAGCTTGTTCAATCCATCATGCTAACTAGACCCAGACCCTCCTGTCCATTTGGTTCATCTGGCATATTTGCTCAATTGTTTAATTGAGCTTGGCTAGCTTGGTTTGACGCACGACTTTTTTAATCTCACTAAGTTTGTCCAATACCAAACAACCCTTGTACCAGCTTGAGTGGGATAGATTGATGTCATCTATGTGTTGGTGCAATCAATATCCTAAGTAGTCTAGTTTGGACCATGAATTTCAAGACCAAGGCAACATACTCAATGTTTTAACTTGGAGGTTCAATGGAGTTTGGAGACGTTTTGTAAGATATTTGGGGTTTGCAGGATAAGAAACATTGAGGTGGTATAATTTATTATGGAGCATGACTTGGAGTGACCAAGTTGTTTGGCCTGGTGGCTTGAGGTACATTGGAGATGAGAGAATTGTTTGGGACATCTAAAGGATTGTAAAATGAGGAGCATTGAGGCACAACATTGATGGTAATTAGAAGAATGTGAACTATGTAAGGAAAGAGTGAAAGATAACATGTGGAGTGAGCTATTCATTGGTGCATCTAAAAATGTGGAACTGCCACATTAGCGGTCTCCCACCGTTGCCCCTATGTATAGAGGGGGGGTAAATCAGGAACCCAGGGTGGCCAACGCAGAAATGCAGAGTCATCGGTAGCCTGACAGTGAAACCCAGGAATTGACCCCTTGTCCTTTCGGACTTTAACACGGTTGTACTAGCTGTTCGAGCAAGCCCTGGGGGCTTATTCACTAGTGCATGTAAG
>JBAMHZ010313805.1:0-12973 GCA_037177395.1 Alpinia galanga | reverse complement strand
GTTATTATTACTTCTGATAAACAAGGCGTCTCTGTCAGAACAGCAACAGCACTTAAAAACCAGCAGTCACCTAATCTACCCTGCAAAATTAATTTTAAGAGTTTTTAAAAATAGTTTCTCAAGTAAATTATTTTCTAATCTAGGTCACATGAGGTATTCCTCTTGCAATTTATGATGAAAACTAAAGCCAAATAGTTAAAACAAAAGTCTCTTGATAATAACAGCTGATGGCCAATACCTGACAAACATCTGAAGAATTTACAGAATCAGAAAATAAACAGAGCCGAGAACTAACACAGGTTAATTCCACTATATCAGTCGGTCTCATCCATTCAGAAACAACCTGAGATCAAGAGCATATATTACTCACGAAAGACACATAATGACATGAAATTGCAAATTGTTCAAACATACTAAATTGGAACAAAAATAAATCAAATATGTCAACTTGCCTGCAATTTTGGAGGAGGATTTACGGGATCCACATACAAAGAATGATCATCCGGTGGAAAATCCTGGTCAGTGAAATGTTTCTCCCCTTTAGCCAGAAGAGTTTCCTTCACAGCCATTTCAACAGATAGCATACGCTGATTTATTTCCTCTTGAGTTTCAAACCGAGGTTTCCTCAGTTTTCTCATAAGGATGTCCACATCAATTGTCACGGTTTCATATCCTGGCCTTCTTTTCCGACCACTTGAATATTGACCATCCCAATCTACATCTTCCCTGTCATATAGATCTACTTCTGCTTCTTCACTTTCCCAGTCATCTACCTAATAGTCATGTAAAGGCATGGGCAAAAGTATAAGTTCGTATTGTACATCCTATCTAAATTATATAAATTGCATCTAAATAAGCATTAATGTTTAGGCATTGCTGCCTAATTAATAATTAAGTAATAGAATATACATGTGCCCCTACATCTCTTAGTTTTTGGGTCGGCAACTGCACATTTTGTTTGGGCACATCAAAAGAAAAATAATAGCATGATTCAGATACTCTATATCCACAAACTGCTAAGGATCTTTGCATACATTCCAGATCCGGGATAAACACAACTTATCACATTCTCTATCTCTCAAAGGCTAGCAATAAAGGTAATTTCCAAATCCAGATTCAACAAAATGACCAACTAACAGCCAATATCATAAACCTTTCTGCAGTATCCACCAATTGGTTACAATAAAGTTGAGTCAACTCTTACATGATTTACAATTACCCTGGCTTCAGATGATATAAACATGCATTATTTCCAACTAATATGTTACTTATATATGTAGCAAATTTGTCTCAAAATGCATTTCTTAAGTTCAAAAAACCATTTAACATAAATCCTTAGAAAGTAGCTGTTACCTAAGAAAGTCACAGAATGCATAGCTTAAGTTTAAAATGCCATTTAACATAGACCCTACTGCAGTATCCACCAATTGGACACTAAAAAGTTGAGTCAACCCTTTAATGATCTAAAATTATCCTGGCCCTAGATGAGATAAACAACTATTAATTCAAATTAATTGGTTACATATGTAGCAAACTTTTCACAGAATTGCATCTCTTAAGTTTAAAATACCATTTAACATAAATCCTTAGAAAGTAGCCTTCACCGAAGGCAATATAAATATCAAGATATTTAAGATGAACGAATGAATAAATATAAAAAGGGTAAAAAGAATAGAAACAAAGAAACATGTAGATAGAATAACAAAGTATAGTGTGTACTGAAGCAATAAATGCTGACTAATTCTCCTAAGCTAAGATGCGTTGCAAAGGAAGCAACACTGCATCAAAGAGATATACAAGCAATCAAGTCAGTATGACTCTGTAAGTGCCTTCAATCACATGTGAGAACATGGCTGGAAACCTGAAGTACGGTAAAGGCCTAAAAGAAAGACTACGATACAAGATGTGAAAGAGTTTCAATCCTTCATGAAATGAAGTATTGTTCTAGCAGGTTAGTGGTAACGAACAGATAAGCTGGGCAGCCACTTTCCATGCAAGTAGGAAAAAGATTAGATCCGGTCCTTAAAATAGATACGGAAATGATACTCTGAAGTAACGAGGCTCTTCACTGATCAAAAGTAACCAGAAAACTTAAGGGAATTACATCAATGAACTTCTATTTGCACCCCACCGAAGAAGTGGCTGGAATGGATGCAAAATTGCAATAAGCAAACAGGGCAGGAATGGAGAAAGATTATCATGTCCACTACATTTCCTCCAGCATGGAATTTAATATAACTTATGTATATTTATGAGTTATCTCATGTATATTGTTGCCCACAACCAATCCACCCCTAACAAGAAGCGGGATAGAGCAGGGAAGGGAAAGAAGAGATCATCCCTTAACTCTTCCCGTCCTGCTGCATTGTCATCCCTAAATACAATGATAGAATTGAATATTTAAATAAATCTTTGAAAAACTAAAGATGAGTATAGAGAAGGCTCAAAAAACAAAGGGAATCATGGTCAATCATGAAAGCACGATGGCTAAGAAGCCAATGGTAAAGTTTATAAGGTACATAATACAGTTTTAGCATGACTAAAGAATGTGAATTTAAAATCAGTAGAATATTTAGTTATATACCCTTGAAGGTGAATCACCCAAGTTCCAGCCATCCTCAGGGAGATTGATCAAATCATATGCAGCAGCACTTGTAGCAGCATGGAGTGTTGCAATCTCATCTTCAGTCAAGCACTTTCCCCATAAGAAAGCATCCATTATTTGCATCTTAGAATCTCCACCTTCACTGTCAGACCTTCCAAAAGCATCCAAATCTACAGGTGGCCTAATGCCAGCCCAAACACTGGTTCCCTCCTCCCATATGCCATTAGTCCCATGGAGTGGTAAGCCACTTTGATATCCATCATAACCTCCATCAATATACGAGGTAGCCTCACCTAACTCAGCATCTAAAGTCACTGTCACAATATGCCACCTGCAGAAAATTATAGTTTGCATCATGATCATGTATTTGACTGTATACTAATACAAATAACCAAGGACTAAATTACAACAATATTGAAGGTTATTTTATCATAATATCAATATTGAGATTCAAAAAAAGTATTGCATTGCTTTACTGATAGTGTGTACCTTCCATCCGTGACGCAGGCAGAACCTATACTCCATTCTCTGGCAACAGTTGTCAACCTATCACCCTTGCTAACCAATCTGAAACCAACCTGTCCAGCCTCAATACCTTGCTCAGAACCAGCAACAAGAATTTCCCAACAGTACTTCTTCTCAAATTCAGTCCCCAATAGACAGACTGGACCAGACTCAGGTTGAATCATCACTGTTATAGAGAAGGTAACTTTTTGACTGTTACAGAGGCTTGGATTGATCTGTCCACAATGTCTACCTGAACTTGTAGGCTCATCATCGAGAATGCATACAGCACCAGGGATGCCAGTCTGAGAAAATAGCACAAATTCCAGAATTGTAATAGCACAGTTAAAAGATAAAAAACAAAATTTTAGAAGAGTTTCAAATCCCACCAAATGCACTTAGCATATAAAAACATTCCTGTATAGCATTAAACAGGTCTGCCCGATTACAATCATAGTCAGAAACAGATACACCTGGTCAAGACTAGAGGCACCAAAGAGATGCCAAGTTACTACGCGTGCTTATTAACAACTCAATAGGATTTTGTACCTACAATTTCCTCATATTGCCACCAGGTTTTGAAGAATAAGAACTACAGTGGTCTATACCTTGAACACTTGAGTTAATACAAAGAGGAGAATCTGACAACTGAACTTCCACGTTAACATGGTTTGTGAATTGGTAGCTTGTATCCACTAAACAATCTGTTGAATTGAAATTATGAACTACTTTTATGGAAGAGGTTTTCCAAAAAATTAACATGGTCGGCAAAAAATCAAAAATTATGCTTCATATGACAATACCCTTTATGTGCTTTGTAAGACAATTGCTAGTTATGTGCAGAAAATTTCACATCAGGAGTAAAAGCTGAAAATAAAAAAGGAACCTGCTCGGCTCGGCGAGCCAACTCTGCTGTGCGAATGTGACAAGCAACACTCGAGATTCGCTCCCTAGCAAAGGAGTCTTCCAGAACAGAATCTCCTCCAACAGCGCGTATTGCAGCAGCCATAGCTGCAGCCTCCCTGTTTCCAACATTAGGCATTGAAGCCAAAAGAGAGGCTTCAATTTCTTTCCACTTTCGCTCTTCTTTCTCCAACAATGCTTTTCTCCTTTCTTTTCCTTTCCCTTCTTCTTCCCTTCTCTGCATCAAGATTTCCTCTTCCATCTCTTTTTCCCTTATGTAGCTGTAAAATTAACCATTTTTAAAACACGACAGTTGCTGCTATTAAATTGAAACTTGAAATAGCAATTAAAGAATCAGAGCCTTACCTCTCCTGAAGATTTTCAAACTGCCTCCTGTCTTCAGGCATCCATTTCTTGATCTCTTTGGCACTTAAATCCGATAAGCCTATACTATCAAGGAAAAGCCTAAGACGGACTTCATCCTGGCACAAGATTTAAAATATTAACAAAGATAAACCTTAAATGATGCCAGTAGAACACTATGCTGATACGTTTGCTTACTTGTACTTGTTCAGCCTTAGCGGTCAAACCCATCAAGAGAAGCAAATAACCAGCAAATTTGTCCCACATATACACCCACTCAGTATCAATTGCTTCTTCCAGTGCTAAAATCCGTGCATGTGCACACATTTTTCTCTTATAATCTGCATCAGTCAGAGACTCACGATGATATGTTAGGCCATTTGTGGTTCCACAAAGGAATAAACCAGCAGCAACTTCTTCATTTCTGAGACGATCTCTTAGCTTCAGGACATCAGCTCGTGGAAGCACAAAGTTTCCAGCTCTATCCCGCATGACTGTAGGATCTCCAATTAAAAGAGCGGCTGAACTGACAGATCTCTGGGGCGCTGAATAAGTCCCAGCTATTGCATTTCGTGTCTGCATACCAGCCAAATTAAATGAAGATATCTAGCATTTTTAGATTTGAATACTTCATATAATTCAAATATTAACAAAAAAATTGAATGTACATAAACTAATGTAAACTATTATTATTATTTCCCAAAACTTTAAATAATATCTCAAATTACAAGTCTTTAAAAAAAATTCCCCTCATCCTTAAAATCATTTGGGCTCAAATGAGGTAAAATTAGTTGGATTACTAACTCTGAGAAAAAAAAATTTACATGTACAATGAGCAGAATATGAATATAAGAGTATGTCAATTATATTGATACTCCAGAAAAAATTTACTAAAAGCCTTTAAAAAGTGCAAAATAAAATTTTCTCTATGAATAGTGTAAGTTTTAATATTGAAAACAATTGACTAATTTGTAACAAATTCAAAATGTAGTTAAAAAGTAACTATATGTGCAATTAAATCACAATAACAATATACAAAACATATTTTAATTATTAAATCTAAGGATTAAACATGTCTACGCAAGGATAACTATGATCATTAAAAAAAATTAATAGGATAGAATCACATGAATAAATGAAGGTGAGAATAAAAAAAATGTTAGAAGTTACCAAAGTTGTTTATCCCACTCAATAGTTGGCAATCATCTTGACACATAGCATGGGTTAATAGAATGACAAAGACACACGGCCAATTAATTAGATAATAACAACACATGGATGCCTTCAGTTGGCCAGATTTTGAAGCATAAAAGCATACTTGCAGCAAAGTAGGAAGTCAAGCTATGCACAGAGATTTTACTATATATTATAATTAGCATTTAGCAAAGCAGAGATAATATAACAAGTGTTTAGTATTTCCAATGTTAAAATACTAAGAGATCATCAATCAAGCTGCGTATAACAAGGGGAAAAGGGAAAGCACAGAATATGCGCCCAATATTTTTAACAACTTCAGTAGTCATGGTTAGATGTGGATATTTGAGTCAAAATAGATTAACATTACAACATTTTCCACATACTTGTGTAAAATACTCAAAGCACAAAAAAATCCATAGAAAATTACTAAATTACAGATGAAATGCAGCAAACAGTGAAAAACATAATCGAGCAAGTGCCTAGTGATGCATACTTCTGCAAAGATCTTAGTGCCTATTTTCAATGCACAGGACAAATGAAGTGGAACCTTGGGAGATTTAACAGTGCAGCATTTGATACACACACACACCCCAATAGAGTGTATGTATGTTTGCATCCCAAAGTCCACAATAAAGTGTGTGCGTGTGTAGAGAGAGAGAGAGAGATTATAATCAAGATCAGGAAAAGAAAAAAAAACTACTAGTTCTAGCCCAATAAATACATAAAAATGCTTGCATACAGTTAAGACATAAAAAAACAAATCCCAAAGACACTTCCTGATACGGCTTCTATTAAAGATATGATTATGCGCTGATGAAGGCCCAATTTCATGATTATGGCTCAAAATCCCTCTGATGGGAGATGAATAACGCATGAGAGAAGAATAGGGGGATAATATTAGAACCGTTGCGTCGCTAAAGAAGGGTGAATAACAATTCTCATTGATAATTCAATTCCGTGTGCTTGTCTACAAATGATTAGTACATAGCCAAAAGAAGGGCATAAAACAAAATAAAAGTACACAACAAACCAAAATTTTACTTAGTTGGGAAGCCTCGATTCCTACTCCATGGCTTAGTTATAACGATAGCACCATTATCTTTTCTCCTTTTCAGATACATTCCGAAAGCGAAGAAACCTTTACAACCTATTCTTTTACAACCAAATACAAGCAAAACTTGAATGAAACAAATAAAAACATGAAATGCACTCTAAACAGCAATTTACAAGTGTGATCTTTGTTTGCTCGTTATTTGGTTGTTTTGAAATGTTTATTGAAGTTCTGGAATGTAGTAGTGATTCCCCTTTAAACTCTCTAAGAAATGATCCCTTCAAACATCCACGAAGTCCTCTTTTATAAGTTGTAGATCCAACTAATTTCCAACTAATAGTTGACTGGTGAAATCCATATATCGATTTCTCCACTGTAGATCCAAACGTTGCACCTGCAGAACGACTCTTCCAACTCAATTTTAACCAACATTAATCGACTGATCATCAACTAATGTCCAACCAGTCATACTTCAAACATTCTGTTCGTTTGAACAGTAACATTAGTCGAGACCATCAATTGATTGATGAATCAGTCAATTGCGATTACTCACCAGTCAACTGATCATACCGCAAACCCCCTTAAACTCCAATCTCAGAATTTAAAGCTCACCTGATTGATATTCCTTACCAATAATGAATTCTCACTTTGCTTAATATGCGATTGACCTTACCTAGCCAAGACATCTTCTGCTTAGTATTCGATTACCTTTGACATGCTGAGACTTCACTCGCTGATCAATCTTGACCTGCTGAAACTTCACCATTGCCAGCCATCCGGTCCTCTTTGACCTGTTTAAACTTTACTTCTCATGTCAAATATCCGATCAACCTTAACTTGCCGATACTTTACCCTACATGTCTAACATTCGATTTTTCATGACCTGTTAGAGCTTCACATTTACCTAACATCTAGTCCTCTATCACCTATTTGGACTTTTATCGCGTCTTCAGATTCTCATGCTAAGTGTCGGGTCCTCTCCATGACCCACTTGGTCTTCAACTTCTCATGCCGAGTGTCCAATTGTCCATGGCCCATTTGGACTTTACCTTTACGATGCAAGTGTACACCAATTGTGTCTTAGGCTTCTCTATTTGTCAACTCTTTATTGGACTTTCGACCGTCAAGTGTCCGATCAACCTTGACCCACTTAAATTTTTCGCTCGACCATCAAGGTTGATTGCACCAACAATCTCCCTCTCCAACAATTTACTCTTCTACATCGAGCTTGGTCACCCTTGACAAACAATCTCCCCCTAAAGAGTATCGCTCGGTTATGACCACATATTGCTCAAACATTAAAATTCAACTCGAAGTCAACTCGAACTTGGTAAACATTGGCCTGAAGTTGAGTGCATCAATAGATAATCCAAAACTAAAACATCTAATGGGCACTCCAATACATGCCAAATCACAAATTTATAATAATCATTCATGTTAAAAATATGTACTGAAGGAAAATTCCCACTAATTCATTTTTATGTTTAATATACCTCAAACGAGGAAGAGAAAAACCAAAGATGACTTACTTAGCAACGATAAAATAAGATAAAACTAATTTAAATATAAATAATGATATAGTAAGAGATAAAGTATAATGGCATAGATGGATCCATATAGCCAATCTCACCTAATGAGATAAGGCTTGAGTGTTGTTGTTGTTGTTGTATACCTTAAATGCTAAAATTCCTAAAAACTTAAAAGTAGAATTTCTATAAAGTAAGGATTTCCATTTTTATTTTTATTAGAAGAGAGATTCTCAACATCTAATATGTGGTATGCTATCCAGATGGCAAGGTTATAATCATCAGTTTTAATAGCTACCTAGGAGGACCTCTGGAATTTGACTATTTAAATTTTGAATGTTATGGACAATTTAGGCTTAAATTTCCACACACCAAATGGAGCATACAAATTCAGAACACATAGAATTTTGATAATCAGAATTAAATGAAAAGATTATCAGTGTGGAAATCACTGGTTAAGATCTCAATGGGTGTTGCTGAAAGTTCACACTGAAGTACCACATTTCTATGAATAAGGGCTTGAAAGAAATCCTTAAACACAAGTAAAAGGAAAAACAAAAGCTATGTGAAGCCAAAAAGAGAGAGAGAGAGAGAAATTGGGTAGTTCAAGAAACTATCTACATAACAGTTAATTAAGATTATAGGCTTACCTTGGTGGAAGCTCGTGCTATTGCTTGCACAATGGTGTCCTTGCTAAGACAATGCACGGCATCCTCCATCATCTGGGTATGAATGTGTTCGTTAGCAAGACAAACTAAAGGCCTTCAAATTGCCAAACAGAAACAAGAACAGAAAACATTCTTGGGCAGATATTAATATTAGTGTTGATTAGGAATGTACCAACCTTACATGTCAAGCCAGAGCGAGAGACAGCGAAACCAAAGGCAACAACAAGAGTAATTGCTGATGTGGCCGCACCAGCAAAAGGAGGATATACTTTCAGGCTAGCAATCACACCCCATCCCTCAATTGCCAAAACAACACCATACAGAACAAGAATGGCATGACTGAAGCATAATGAATTTCAAAGTAACACAAGAATTAATCAGTCAACCATGAACAATATAAACTAAACCCACAGGAGCATTAAGGAGAAAAAACTAAAAAAAAAACTAAGCCCAGTTTCCATAAAATGAAAATAATTAACATTAAAAAGAAGGTTCAAAACCAACCTGACATTTTTAGCACAATCAGCATGAGCATCATAAACATAAACAGGCAAAACCCTAGGTGAATATACGACAATTGGAGGTGAAAGAAGTACCTGAGAAAAAAATTAAAAAAAGGAACAGTCAGTGTCATTAATTATCGAAAGAAATAAACCTAAAGAAAATAAATAAGGAACCCAGCATATGATATTTCACAAAACAACTTTCAACAAATTAAAAATGCAGTTTTAGAAGGGACACACTTACAGTCAATGCCCTCCCTGCAAGCAGGAAGAGAAAAGAGAAGTATCCAACAGATGCACCAACAAAAGGTTTTCCTGAATGAAGTTAAAATTTAAGCTGTGACCCAAAATGAGAAATTTATTCGAATAGAAAAATGAAGGATAGTAATACTGGTGCTACACACCTTCAAAAAGACCCAAAAGGAATGCAGACAGTGCCAGAAGAAATGCAAGAAAGCAAACAAACAACATTTGAGTCCTTGTAAGATAGAAATTATTCGATGCCCAATAGTGAATCACACCAATTGCAAGAAGGATAAGAAGTACAACTAAAAGGAAAGCTACTCCAACCTGTCAAATGAAATAAAGAAATCCATAAGAATATTCAATGGTAATGCTACTGAAAAGTAAAACAAAATCTCTATACAGGAAACAATAGGACAGCACTCACCGTCCATGGTGTTACCATAACTGTCAGCGCTGATACAGCACCAAGCAATAACATAAAGCCAATGCAAATGAAGGCATAAACTCCTCGAGAGAGTTTCCAATGATCATCTTTCCTGCAAAGAAAATGTTTAAAGTTTCAGTCTCCAGTATATCTGACGACTCAGCTATGAAACTGTAGTCAATATTTTCCTTACCATTTATACAAACCAGTAAATAGACATAAAAAGGCAGGGATGCAAAACAATGGAAGTAGGGCAGCAAGGAAATCAGCCTTCATCGGAATTCTACCATCTCGAGAACTCAACACCCCCCAATATGATGTACCACAAAAAGCAACAAGAACAACTAGAAAGAAAAAAATGGTAACTTTTATTAAAATGTCACTAAAACGATGTCATTATCTAAAGCATCCTAGATATGCCACAGCAGTGTAGAAGCATTATGCAATTGAAAACTTACCGGTGAAAAAACCAAGACATATAGCAGATGAGAATGAGAAACGATATGTTGCAAACCATGCCACAATGGGCATTCCAGCAGTAAATACTAGTGTGGTTGCTGAAGCCAGAGCCCAACCCAAGTACATAGACGTTGTGTAAGGAGAGTATGTGCTGTATTGGTTCGTGTTCCAACCCTTGTAGCCTAAATCATCTAAGGGCTTGGCAGATATGATTGCACCAAGGGTTACAACTGATCCCATAAATATGAACAAACTGCCAGCAAGTATAATGGCCTAAACAAACAAAACAGATATAAGATAAGAACCAAGTAGATCATCTATAAATAAATTTCATCTACCTAAAATGTAAATGATAATTTGATAATAAGAAGGAATTGTACTTGGTGTCAAGAACAGAAACATAAACATTTTAGTTGTTTAAGCAAGAAAACTATAGTTTTGAGTTTTTATTAATCCATCTGATACAGTTAGCATATAGTTGTCATATAGGTTTTATGGAATAGGTATAAATAGTATAGTTTTAAGAATATAGATAATTATTATTATAATTAAAGACGCCATTACTTTCAATATAAATGAATAAATAAATTATAATTTTTCATTATTTTTATTGATAATTATTAAATATTAGACAATAAATAATTGAAGGAATTATTTACAACATTAGTCAAGTGATGAAGTAAAGATTAATAATGTATTTTTTATCAATTAAAATTTAATTAACCTTATATTATTTATAATTATTTCAATATTATTATGCACATTAACAACATACTATCCACTAGTAGTATATATTAATTAAGTTACTATATTCATATATTACCATTAAATAATTATCAATAGTATATCCTTTAGTGGTGTTGCCAATTAATATAATATATTATTAGTTTATTATTGAAGCCTTCTTGAAACCTCATTAAATCCTAACGAATGAATAAAGTGGAACATCTTCCTTGTCAACTTCATTGCTCCCTCTTTTCTGAAAATTGGAGCAATCAGATCTCTTTCTCCATTTGCTAATCTGGATCTCTGTTTCCTCCTCAGAGATGCAATCCAACTGTCGCTTCTCCCTACAGCTTGGAAGCTGAGTAAGTCAAGGCAGAGCATGTCCTAGCAGTGAAACTTGTCGACCGCAACTATGGAAACTTGTTCCCCCACCTCAGGTTCTTCTCCTTTTCTTCTAATTTTTTAAGGCCTCAAAACAAGATCTGGAAGAGACAAGGCAATCTTGAAAGCAAACACTGATTGCTCTCAACTCTCATCCAATTCAGTTGACACACAACTGCATCTCTGTGATTCCAATCATATCTTCAGGGTTTCAATGACACTGGAGAACATGTCCAAGATATCAGCCAGTGTCAGATCAACACTTAGTAATTTGCAGCATGCAGCGCCTGTAAACTACATTAGTTAATAATTTGCAGTACCCACCAATGCGTCAGTTAACTTCGGTAATAGATACATCTGCACAAGGCTCTTGAAAGTTGAAATGACCAACTTAACTTATCATTCAACACCAGTACACTAAATGCTGTGCAGTCTTCTTGAGCGTAACATATATCAACAACAACCAAACCTCATCCCACTGGATGAGATCGGCTATATAGATTCTTCTACATCATTGGACTCTATCTCCTACTATATCATCTATATTTAAATAAATTTTATTTTATTTATTGTTGCTAACTAAATCTTTTTTTATCTTACTCTTCCACGTTTTATGTGTGTATTTGTCATAGTTTCACATCACTTAACTAAAGCATTTATTGGTCGTCTAAGTATATATTCATACCACTTTAAACGTGTCTCAGAGTTTTTCTCATTAGATACAACTCTGGCTTTCTCTCTAATGCTCTCATTTCTTATTATGTTCATCCTCATATGTCCACGTATTCATATTAACATCCTCATCTCTGCAGCTCTCAACTTCTACTCATATACTCGAGTCATAGCACAACATTCAGCTTCATATAATATAGGAGGTCTAACTGTCGTTTTATAGAACTTCCCTTTAAATTTTAGAGGTACTTTACGATCACATAAAACACCCGATGCTCTCCTCTATTTCAACCATCATGCTTGTATTCAGTGTAAAACATATCTCTCAATTCTTCCATCATCTTGCAAAAATGATCTTAAATACTTAAAGCTCTCAGTTCCAAACAGCTCATCATCTCCTATCTTAACACTTATCTCATTATATCTAATATTGCTAAATTTAAACTTCATATATTCTGTCTTTACTCTACTAAAAATAAAACCTTTCACTTCTACTGTTTTCCACCAAGATTCTAATTTAATATTTATTCATTCACGTGTCTCATCTGCCAAAGCAATATCATCTGCAAACAACATGCACCACAGTACTACACCTTGTATGTGTCCAGTGAATTCATCCATGAGTAGTATAAAAAGATAAAGACTTAAAGTTGATCCTTGATATAACTCTATCTTTATTGGAAATGTTTCAGTTAATCCGTCTGAAGTCTTCACTCTAGTCGTTACTTTTTCGTACATATCCTTA
>JBAMHZ010313695.1:0-12976 GCA_037177395.1 Alpinia galanga | reverse complement strand
CAACAGCTACGAGGAGGAATTTCTTTTGTAGGGGAGCTGGGGGCATAGGACCTACAATGTCCATACCCCATTGATCGAAGGGACATGACGATACTATGGCTCTCATCAGCTCGGCAGGTCGATCTGATCTATTACTATGCACTTGACAAGAATGACAGGTCTTAACTAACTGCACTGCATCTTGGTGTAATGTAGGCCAGAAATATCCTACAAGTAATACCTTTCGAGCTAATGCTCTACCTCCCAGATGGTTTCCACAATATCCTTCATGTACCTCCTGAAGAATCCATGTAGCGTCTGCCTGTCCAGGACACCTGAGTAGAGGCTTTCCAAAAGAAGATTTGTATAAATTTCCATCGATCAACAAAAAATTCTTTACCCGCTTCAACAGCAGGGAAGCCTTTTGAGGATCGGCGGACAGACTCCCATATTGTAGATAAACTATAATGTCGAATCTCCAGTCTTGCACTTCGATATTTATTATGGAGCGATCATCTACACAAAAAACTTCTTCCGATGTATGAGCCTCTCCCAATGCATGAACTTCCAAACATAATGGTTCCCAAGATCCCCATTTAGTTAAAGAATTGGATAGCCGAGCTAACTCATCTGCAATGACATTCTGCTCTCTGGGGATCTGACATAGGTGTACTTCATGAAATTGAGTTTTCAATTTCTCAAAGCCCTCCAAATACTTACGCATCCTTTCTTCCCGCACTGTGAAAGTCCCTTGTAACTGAGAGACAAACAGCTGAGAATCCGAATGGACAAGAACAGCATCGGCCCCTACTGCTCTAGCAGCCTGTAATCCTGAAAGTATAGCTTCGTATTCAGCCTCGTTATTAGAAGCTTTATGTTTCAACCGAATAGAGATACGGGTCTCCTCCTCAAGGGGGGATATGAGCAAGATGCCCACCCCGCTTCCTGCAGATCCATCCACAAAAACCTTCCAGGGAGCAATCTGGAACCCTCCTTCAGTCGAGCTATTTTGTAGGTCAGCGGGTACCTCAGCTAGAAAATCAGCCAATGCTTGAGCCTTGATAGCAGTGCGCGGCTGAAACTGAATATCATACCTGCCTAACTCTATGGCCCACTTTGCCAATCTTCCCGAGACATTGGGCTTGGTAATTACCCGTCTGAGCTCACTGTTGGTGAGAACAATGATAGGATGAGCCAAAAAGTATGGCTGTAATTTCCGAGCCGTCAATAACAGGATATATGCCATCTTTTCCAACTCTGTATATCGGAGTTCGGCCCCCTTCAAGATGTGACTAGTATAGATTGGCTGCTGTTGAGATTCTTCCTGACGAAGTAATACTGAACTGAAGGCCCCTTCGGAAACTGCCAAGTATATCCACAAAGTTTCTCCTGCCACTGGCTTTGCCAACATAGGTAGCTGAGCCAAATACTGTCTGAGTTCTTGAAAAGCCTGTTCACATGGTTCATCCCACTGGAAGTGAGTGGCTTTCCTGAGAATCTTGAAGAACGACAGACCACGATCAGCAGATCGGGCAATGAATCTAGACAAAGATACTATCCTGCCCACTAACCTCTGCGTTTCCTGCCGGTTGGTAGGAGACTTCTTATTATAAAGAGCCTGAATCTTCGCAGGATTAGCCTGAATCCCTTTTTCTGTAACAATATATCCCAAAAATTTTCCACTGCATACTCCAAACAAATATTTATTCGGGTTTAACTTCATGTTATACCGTCGCAGAGTAGCAAAAGTTTCTTGTAGATCCGGTATTAAATCCTGAGTGGAGCGAGATTTGACCAGAATGTCATCCACATAAACTTCCAAGTTACGTCCCTTCTATTTAGTAAATATTTCGTCCATGAGCCTTTGATAAGTTGCTCCTGCATTCTTCAGTCCGAAGGGCATCACCACATAGGCGTATATTCCTCCTGAAGTGACAAAACAGACTCGTTTCTGATCTTCCCGAGCCAAAGGAATCTGGTGATATCCTTGATAGGCATCGATCAATGAGACAACTTCATATCCCACAGTAGAATTTACTAATTGGTCTATACGAGGCAGCGGGTAGCAGTCTTTAGAGCATACTTTATTTAAATCGCGAAAGTCAACACACATTCGCCACTGACCCGAGGGCTTAGGAACTAATACAATATTAGAGATCCACTCGGGATATTGTATTTCCTTCACGTGGCCAGCTTGCAATAGTTTATCGACCTCCTCAGCTATGACTTTATCTTTCTCAGGGCCAAGTGCCGCTTCTTTTGTTGTACAGGTCGGGCTCCCTTCTTGATGTTCAGCTATGCTTGATTCAATTCCCGTGAGATCGTGCACATCTCGGGCGAAGATGTCTTCATTCCTTTGCAGACAGATAATGAGCTCCTCTTTGACGTCTACATATTTGGATATCCGAGTTGGCTTGCCCTCGGCTATGTCTATCTGCTCACTTTCATCTGCTACTTCCTCCTTTGGCACCACTTCCTCCAATGTGTAGACCTCGGGTAACATGGGAGCTTTCCCTTTTGCTTCAGTTGTCCGAACTCTCTTATGGTCAGTTCGGATTGTTTCCACGTAGCAACTTCGGGCAGTCTTTTGTTCTCCTTTTACTTCACCTATCAACTTACCAACTGGAAATTTAAGCTTCTGATGGTAGGGCGAAGCAACAGCTCGGAAGGCCAATAAGAAAGGCCTTCCCAAGATGGCATTGTATGCTGAAGAAGCATCCACGATCAGGAAGGAGGTCATGCAGGTTTTTTGACTAGGTATTTTCCCCAAGGTAAGAGGTACTATGATATGCCCCATGGGCTGCACCATATGGCTAGCAAAGCCGAACAGGGGAGTGCTCACCTCCTCCAGCTTGGCGCCCTCCAACTGCATCTGATTATAGGCTTCCCGAAAAAGGATATTGACCGAGCTCCCCGAATCAACCAATACTCAGGCTATCTCATAGTTTGCTAAAGAAATTCTAATGACAAAAGCGTTAGTATGAGGCAGAAGAATACCTTGAAGGTCTTCGGCACTGAAACTGATAAGGGGTATCTCCTGCATGGCTCGGTCTTCCCCAATAACTAGGCTTTCTGCAAGACGAGCATATGCCTTTCGAGTCCAGTTAGAGTCTCCTTCAGTAGGGCCACCGGCGATGACGTGAATTATTCCCCGAGCCGGGATATCTTCCGAGGCTTCCATTCCTTCCTCTCTAGTCCTGGATCCTTCAGGGACATCAGGTCGGATTTCATTGATAGGATTATCATTATGGGGGGCCACCGGTCTCCTTCTATTATAAGGTCCGGGCCAAACTGCCCCAGACTTTGGTTGAATGGCGGGAGTTGGTTCGGAGGAACCGGCCTGAAGGGGGTACGCTCTTTTGATGCGGGCTAGCTCCTGCCTCAGCTCATGATAACGGTTGCTTGAATGACCATAATCCATATGATATTGGCAGAAATAGGGGGAAAAGGTGCTCCGCAGTGTTCCTCGATATCCCAAGGGGCGTCGGAGAAAACCATATCGCTCAAAAATCTCCATTTCTTTCTCAATATCTGTCTGGGGGTTGGCAACATCTCAGCGGCCATCACCTGTGGAGGAGGAGGACGTGGAGCCTCTAATCTAGGAAGTCGAGGGTATTGTCCTTCTAGTAAATAGGGCCGCCGAGGTGCGGCATTATATGGGAGAGGTCTATTATATGGGAGAGGCCTATTATACTCCCTCCTTGGGAGTGGTGGTCGCCAAGCTGGTGAAGGGGCCTTCTCAGCTGACATGGCAAGGGGTCCCTTAGTGGCTCGGCGAGCTTTAAGGATTTCCTCTTCCTTGATATATTTTTCAGCTCGGCCTAACATTTCCTCATAGTCGGTCGGAGCTCTTTTCAATAAAGAACTCAAGAAGGGACCTTCCCGCAACCCATGTGTTATAGCAACAGCTAAAAGATCAGGAGTGGCCGTCGGGATTTCCCTGACGATTTTAGTGAAGCGCTTGATGTAACTCCGTAAAGATTCACTGACTTCTTGTTTCAGATGAAGAAGGGTGGAAGGTGTATGTTGATACCTCTTGCAGCTGGCAAAATGCTTCATGAAAACGGTTTTCAAATCTCTGAAGCAAGTGATTGAGTTAGGGCGGAGAGTGTTAAACCACCATTGAGCGGCAGTCCCCAGGGTGTTCAGAAATGCTTTACACTTAATGGCATCAGAATATCAGTGGAGGAGGGCCGCATTCTCGAAACGACAAATATGTTCTTCTGGATCCACTGCGTCGTCGTATTCTTTTAGATGAGAGGCCCTGAAGTGTGAAGAAGGTATCTCGTATAGAATGTCATCGGTGAAAGGAGAAGGATCTGCGTCTTCCCTAGCGTGGGTAGAGCGGCTTTCTTCTTGTTCCTCCCTTCCCCCTAGTGGTGGAAGGAAAGTGTACCTCCCCGCCTCTCCCATGGGCGCTCTGGAGGGGATCCTTTCAGGGGCTTCGGGAGCATAGAAATCGGCAGGAGGGTCATGAGAAGTCCCCTCACCCAGGGTTACTCTTCGAGACGGTTCCCCGGAAGGAGGATGTGAAGGCCCCTCTCTCGGAACCTCCTTGAGTCGTGCTTCGGCTACTTCCCTTTCAATCATCGCGGCTAGCTGTTAGAGGGTCAGAGAGAAAGGTACCTCTTCCGTGGGTGAGGTCCTGGAAGGAACATCAGGATGTTGCATCTCTACATCTTGCTCTGATTTCCCATAGACGGCGCCAACTGATGTCGCTCAGATTTTTCCTCCCGAATGATACGGAGGATGGGTTCTCTTTGAGTGGCAACAGTAATAGTCTTCAATCTTCCTCTTCCTGCTAAAAAGAGACCAAGTTGGAACAATCACCGGAATGTCTGATTTTTCCGGCCATGCCTCAGTCAGAGCCGGTGTATGGAAGAAGAAGAAGAAGAATAAAAATACTTTCTTAGTAGTCAAAAAAGAGAGAGAGAGTTACCTTCCTCCCCCTTCCTCCTTTTATATGAGATGAAGAGCACCTTGTTATATGATCACCACTAAGAGATTGCCAAATGGCGAGAGGTGCCTTCTGACCGAGCTGTTGTCCGAGCTGTTTGGCTCTTGTTCGAGCTGTTTGGCTCTATCCGAGCTGTTTTGCTTATCCCTTGATCTAACCCTTCTTAGCGAAGCAGACTTGCTTTCTTGACCCTGTTCTGGGTTCCCTTCCTTCTGACCAATCAGATCGTAGAACATATCTATGGTGGTATCATTAGCATCCCCCTCAAAATAATCAGAATGGTTATTCATTCTGACTAGAACTCTATTTCTCGAATGCTATTTTCGCATCTTTTCTCTGTCGCTCGATATGACGGAGGATTGGGCCCGGCCCGTCCACGCTAGGGTTATTTTATTGATTTCCCGGTACTTTACCGTCGTTATGTAACAAGTCTACCTTTCTTCCTCTCACTCCCGTCGTTTCATCTTCGTCCCCCTTCAGCACAGCTATCCTTTGATATCTGGCCTTGGCTACGACTTTCTGCTCTCTCATTGCTTCCAAGCTCAGGTATTTCTTTATTATGCATGGTGTCCTCTTCTAGAAACCCTAAAGTCATAGCCAAAGCCCCTTGGTACAAGACCACTCGGTCCAAAATAGATAGAGAACATGCCTTTGCCACTTGTTGGCCCCTATACATACACAAGGATGTCAAGTGCCTTTTCGCAACGCCCTCACAGAGACCTCATCATCGTCTTCCCGAAAGATACTGCTTTTTCTAGGATCAGTTAACCAGTGGACTTCGCCTGCCAGTTCCACCGGCTTACCTTGAGATCATGGACTTTTATAAAATAGTCGTTAATCAACTAGCACCCAACGCTTTTCGGATATTGGCTGGGGCGATTATAGTTTTCAAGCATCTTGAGCTTTCCTTGATGCCCCTGCTATTTCATTGCTTTTTCCAATTGAAAATAGCAGATGAAGGTATCTTCTATTTCGCGGGTTGACCTGACTGCCAGTTTCTGAGGGACATGCCCTCTTCGCATAAAGGGTAGAAAGATCAGTATTTCTTCGTAGAGCTTCCTGCTCCTCTTCCCTATTCGGTCGACTGGCAGACAGACCTCCCAGAGTTGCCCAACTTCCGAGCCAGCAGGAAAAAGTGTGATTTTACCCATGCGAAGCAAATATTGGATGTCCACCAATATGATACCAGTCATTTGATTGAAGATCATCTATTGGGACACTTTGGGTTGTCGCCTTTCATACCAAATGACGCAGTCTTGATAGGTATACAAGTCCATGCCTTCTCTTTAGCATGTCATTATTTAACCTAAAATATGTGTTTACCAGGCGACATTATGCAAAATGTCATGCTAATTGCTCTCAAAGATCTGAAGGAAGAGGTCCCTCCTGAATCCTCCATGGGTGGAGGCTCGGCGAAAAGGTCCAAGGATAGCCCTATCACCAGGGCGAAATCTGCAGGATGAGATTCTCGTAAACGGGCTCGATCTCCCTTACCTCAAAGGAAAACTGTTCTGCCTATTAAAGCGGCCCCCTCCACTGAGCAAACTGCAAGAGAGGAGGAGGAGGAAGAGGAGACAGAGCATATCGAGTCTTCCCCTCCCTTGGTGCAGCAACGCAGGCGACTAGTACGCCTTGGATCCCCCTTGGTGTCAAGGGGTGGTTTACCCACCCCCCCCGGAAAAGGATATCCCCGCAAAGGGGGCTTCCTCTCCTGCCCCTTCTTCTCTGCCTGATCTTAGTCCTGTTCCTATATCTCCCTCCCCTGCTCCCCCTTCAATGGGAACATTTCCCTCTCAGATAGAGACCCTTTTTCCTTCTCTCCCTCCTTCTGCACCAACCCCTACCCGAACTGTGAGGGAGGTCGTTCACATACAATCTAAGGAGGCCTTGAGACAATTTACATTGGCGGGCATATCAGGGCCCTTGGGAGATCTGCACGGCCTTCTAACTTCGGTGAGAAATCTATCTTTCCAGTTGAAACTTTCTTTCCACTAGCTCTTTATTGATATTTATACGCAGGCGGCTGGCAAATATGATGAAACTGTTACTACCCTTGCTGCAAATCAAAAGGCGGTGGAGACTAAGGAGGAAAATTTCAAGAAACAAAACGCCCAATTAACCTGTCAATTGATGACACCCTTCAACAGCTAGAAGATGTACTTCAACGAGAGGAGATAAGGACTATTTCGATTGGTAAGATGAAGGAAGCTATGGACGGGATGATCGATAATGTTGCCTTGTTACACGAAAACCAACGCAGATCACAAGATCAAATTGTGCAATTATCTCAAGAGTTAGCTCAATGCAAGGAATAGCTTCAATCGGCAGAGGAAGAGAGAGACATGGCTCTAGCTGAGGCAGCTTCCGCTAAAGAGGAGCTCACAAGTAATATTGTCCTTCGGGACCGCATGGATTCTTTATCAGCCCAGACGTCTGAGCTATCTGAGAACCTATTAGAGCTGTCCTCACAGTTTCAACGACTGAAGTTGTCGCAGAAGGAGGATATAAGGATCCTAACGGATCAGGTAGCCCACCTGCAGTAAAATTTAACCCTACAGTCTAATACCTTAGCTGGCATTGCTCAACCAAAAGAGCCTTTGACTCGGACAGAAAACTCTCCTACTCTGGTCCAATTAGAAGGGGTTCCAGTTCCAACGAAGGAAGACCTGGTTGAACAAACAGAAGACATCCCTGCTTTGTAACAAGATTTATTACAAAAAGCGGGGGCCAAGGCTGGAGCCTTCTTCATGCTAGGCTTCAACAAGACCGTTGAGCTGTTTGCTGAGAGGGGATATCCTCTGCCAAGGGCAAATAATAGCTTTATCGACGTTAATTTAGCCTTTGAACGATGCCCCCCAGACGCTTTTGATCTATGAGTGGATATATGAATTCTGACTTTTATTTTCACTGTATTTCCTCCATTTTGAAATATATGAAAATTCGATATTTCTGATTCATCCCTTCACTTATGGTGCTTTCCCCATTCATTATTCCCCCCCTCGGGAATAAGCCCCTTCTCCTATTGATCTCTGGGTCACTTCGTATTCTTCTCGTCTACCTTTTCCGAGGAGCCATTACCGTTCTATAACACTTACATTCCGTCTCTCCTTCTGTATTCGTTCTTCCTAGGCATGGCAACCCCCAAAGAGGATCTCATGCTCTTGGAAGCCACTATATCCACACATTAAAGAGAGATGCAGCGTTTAGAAGAAGAGCTGACTTCCCTTCGGCGTCGGTTACTTCAAGCCTCTTCTGAAAGATATCTGCTACGCCAGGAGTTGGCTGTTCAGCGGGGACTTTTTGCTCGGCTTTGGCATAGATATAGAGAGCTACTGCAATGCCATCTGGCTAATATGCCAGCCTTAGTGGCTCCCGATGATTCTATGGAGAGTGCGAGGAGCAACTCCTAGACCCTCTCTCTTGAAGAGAGAAAGTGAGAGAGAGAGAGAGAAAGAGAGAAAGAGAGAGAGACAAGGCCATGTACTCTCTTTATTATAATAATAAAATAAAAAAGAAATATCACTCTGGGTATTATGAGAAAGGAGATGTTGTACCTGAATGTATTTGTTAATTAGAACTCCAGTCTGAGAGAAAACACGCCAACCTTAGGACCGGTACCATAAGAATACTTCATAATCGGCATGAAGAACCCCCCCCCCCCTCTAAACAATTTCATTACATTAAGAGTAGTGCCATGTCATTACATTAAGAGTAGTGCCATTAAGAGGAGCACCCTTTTGTTGAAAGCCCTTTGTACTTTCCGTTTATAGTTTTCAGCTCGGATTCTGGTCTGCTCCCTCTTTTCATCTATTAGATCTAATTCCAGGCGTCGTATCATCTGATTATATTCCGGATCATAAATATAAGTCCAAGCACTTCTTACTAAGGCTTCCGGAGGGAGAACAACCTCTGTTCCATACACTAAACTAAATGGAGTTTCTCCTGTAGCTGATTTCGGCATAGTCTGATAACCCCATAGAACTCCTGGCAATTCCTCCACCCAATTTCCCTGAACTGTGCCGAGTCGAGTCTTCAATCCTTGGATAAAAATACGGTTAGTTACTTCAACCTATCCATTAGCCTGTGGATGAGCTACTGAGGTGAAAGTCTGCGTAATGTTTAAACTGTGGCACCATTCAGCTATCCTCCTACCCTGGAACTGTCTGCCATTGTCACTGATCAACCTTCTTGGGATACCGAATCTACAAACTATATTCTCCACAAGAATTGAATAACAGCTCGTTCTGTAATTCTGGCTAATGGCTCAGCCTCCACCCACTTGGAAAAATAATCAACAGCTACGAGGAGGAATTTCTTTTGTAAGGGAGCTGGGGGCATAGGACCTACAATGTTCATACCCCATTGATCAAAGGGGCATGATGATACTATAGCTCTCATCAGCTCGGCGGGACGATCTGATTTATTACTATGCACCTGACAAGAATGACAGGTCTTGACTAACTGCACTGCATCTTGGTGTAGTGTCAGCCAGAAATATCCGACAAGTAATATCTTCCGAGCCAACGCCCTACCTCCCATATGGGTTCCACAACATCCTTCATGTATCTCTTGAAGAATCCATGTGGAATCTGCCTGCCCCGGGCACCTGAGTAGAGGTTTTCCAAAAGAAGATTTATATAAATTTCCATCAATCAAGGAAAAATATTTTACCCGCCTCAACAGCTGGGAAGCCTTTGAGGATCAGCGGGCAGGCTCCCATATTGTAAATAAACTATGATGTCGAATCTCCAGTCTTGCACTTCGATATTTATTAGGGAGCAATCATCTACACAAAAGATTTCTTCCGATGCGTAGGCCTCTCCCCACGCATGAACCTCCAAACATAAGGGATCCCGAGACCCCCATTCAGTCAAAGAACTAGCTAGCCGAGCTAACTCGTCTGCAATGGTATTCTGCTCTCTGGGGATCTGACATAGGTGCACTTCACAAAATTGAGTTTTTAACTTCTCAAAGCCCTCCAAATATTTACGCATCCTTTCTTCCCGTACGGTGAAGGTCCCTTGTAACTGAGAGACAGTCAGCTGAGAATCGGAATGGACAAGAATAGCATCGGCCCCCACTGCTTTAGCAGCCTGTGATCCTGAAAGTATAGCTTCGTACTCAACCTCGTTATTAGAAGCCTTGTGTTTCAGCCGAATATATATACGGGTTTCCTCCCCACTGGGGGATATGAGCAAAATGCCCATCCCACTTCCTGCAGATCCTGCAGATCCATCCACAAAAACCTTCCAAGGAGCAATCTGAAGTCCTCCTTCAGCCGAGCTATTTTGTAGGTCCGCGGGTACCTCAGCTAGAAAATCAGCTAATGCTTGAGCCTTGATAGCAGTGCGCGGCTGAAACTGAATATCATACCCGCCTAACTCTATGACCCACTTTGCCAATCTTCCCAAGACATGGGGCTTGGTGATTACTCGTCCGAGCTCACTGTTGGTGAGAACAATGATAGGATGAGCCAAAAAGTATGGTTGTAATTTCCAAGTAGTCAATAACAAGATATATGCCATCTTTTCCAACTCTGTGTATCGGAGTTCGGCCCCCTTCAAGATGTGACTAGTATAGTAGATCGGTTGTTGTTGAGATTCTTCTTGACGAAGTAATACTGAACTGGCGGCCCCTTCAGAAACTGCCAAGTATATCCACAAAGTTTCTCCTGCCACGGGCTTTGCCAACATAGGTAACTGAACCAAATATTGTTTAAGTTCTTGAAAAGCCTGTTCACATGGTTCATACCACTGGAAATGAGTGACTTTCCTAAGAATCTTGAAGAACTGCAGACCACGATCCACAGATCATGTGATAAATCTAGACAAGGATACTATCCTGCCTACTAACCTCTGCGTTTCCTGCCTGTTGGTAGAGGACTTCATGTTATGAAGAGCCTGAATCTTCACCGGATTAGCCTAGATCCCTTTTTCTATAACAATATATCCCAAAAATTTTCCACTGCGTACTCCAAACAAATATTTATTTGGGTTCAACTTCATGTTATACCATCTCAGAGTAGCAAAAGTTTCTTGCAAATCCGGTATTAAATCCTGGGTGGAGCAGGATTTGACCAGAATGTCATCCACATAAACTTCCAAGTTACGGCCCTTCTATTTAATAAATATCTTGTCCATGAGCCTTTGATAAGTTGCTCCTGCATTCTTCAGTCCGAAGGGCATCACTATATAGGCGTATATCCCTCTGGAAGTGACAAAGCAGACTCGTTTCTGATCTTCCCAAGCCAAAGGAATCTGATGATATCCTTGATAGGCATCCATCAATGAAACAACTTTGTATCCCACAGTAGAATCTACTAATTGGTCTATACGAGGCAGCGGGTAGCAGTCTTTAGGGCATGCTTTATTTAGATCACGAAAGTCAACACACATTCGCCACTGCCCCGAGGGCTTAGGAACTAATACAACATTAGAGATCCACTCGGGATATTGTATCTCCTTCACATGGCTAGCTTGTAGCAGTTTATCTACCTTCTCAGCTATGATTTTATCTTTTTCTGGACCAAAGTGGCGCTTCTTCTGCTGTACAGGTCGGGCTCCCTTCTTGATGTTCAGATGATGTTCAGCTATGCTCGATTCGATGCCTATGAGATCATGCATGTCTCGGGCGAAGATGTCTTCATTCCTTTGCAGACAGACAATGAGCTCTTCCTTGAAGTCTACACATTTGGATATCCGAGTCAGCTTGCCCTCAGCTATTTCTATCTGCTCACTTTCATCTGCCACTTCCTCCTTTGGCACAGCTTCCTCCAGTGTGTAGACCTCAGGTATCAAGGGAGCTTTCCCTTTTGCCTCAGCTGTCCTAATTCTCTTATGGTCAGTTCGGATTGTTTCCACGTAGCAGCTTCGGGCAGTCTTCTGTTCTCCTTTTACTTCACCTATCAACTTACCAACTGGAAATTTAAGCTTCTGATGGTAGGGTGAAGCAACAGCTCGGAAGGCCGATAAGAAAGGCCTTTCCAAGATGACATTATAAGCTGAAGAAGCCTCCACGATCAGGAAGGAGGTCATGTAAGTTTTTTGACTAGGTCTTTTCCCCAAAGTAAGAGGTAATATGATGTGCCCCATGGGCTGCACCATATGGCCAGCAAAGTCAAACAAGGGAGTGCTCACATCCTCCAGCTTGGCATCCTCCAACTGCATCTGATTATAGGCTTCCAGGAAAAGGATATTGACCGAGCTCCCTGAATCAACCAATACTCGGGCTACTTCATAGTTTGCTAAAGAAATTCTAATGACAAGAGCTTCGGTATGAGGCAGAAGAATACCTTGAAGGTCTTCGGCATTGAAACTGATAGGGGGCATCTCCTGCACGGCTCGGTCTTCCCCAATAACTAGGCTTTCTGCAAGACGAGCATATGCCTTTCGGGTCAAGTTAGAGTCTCTTTCAGTGGAGCCACCGGTGATGACGTGAATTATCCCCCGAGCCGGAATATCTTCCAGGGCTTCCATTCCTTCCTCTCCAGTCCTTGATCCTTCAGGGGCATTAGGTCGGGTTTCATTGATAGGATTCTCATTACGGGGGGCCGTCGGCCTCCTTCTATTATAAGGTCCGGGCTGAGCGGCCCCAGACTTTGGCTGAATGGCGGGAGTTGGCTCGGAGGGACCAGCCTGAAGGGGGTATGCTCTTTTGATGTGGGCCAGCTCCTGTCTCAGCCCATGACAACGGTCGCTTGTATGACCATAATTCATATGATATTGGCAGAAATAGGGGGAAAAGGTGTTCCATAGGGTTCCTCGATATCCCACGGGGCGTCGGAGAAAACCATATCGCTCAAAGATCTCCATTTCTTTCTCAATATCTATCTGGGGGGTTGGCAACATCTCAGCGGCCATCACCTGCAGAGGAGTAGGACGTGGAGCCTCTAATTTAGGAAGTCGAGGGTATTGTGCTTCTAGGAAATAGGGCCGCCGAGGTGCGGCGTTATATGGGAGAGGCCTATTATATTCTCTCCTTGGGGGTGGGGGTCGCCGAGCTGGTGAAGGGGCTTTTTCGACCGAAATGACAAGGGGTCCC